>OMPJ01029536.1:0-15284 GCA_900312935.1 Carapus acus
ACAAAATTATTATAGATTATATTATAGATAATTTTAACAATAATTTATATTATAGATTATTATAAGAACTAATATTTCTAATATTTAGCTATAAAGTAAAAAATTATGTTATTACAAAATTATTATAGATTATATTATAGATTATTTTTACAATAATCTATATTATTATAGATTGTTATAAAAACTAATATTTCTAATATTTAGCTATAAAGTTAAAAATAATGTTATTACAAATTATTGTTACTATTGTTACAATAATTTATATCATTATAGATATTACAAAAACTAATATTTCTAATATTTAGCTATATATAAATGAATCTTACATTTGACCTTAAATTACATCTATAACCTCTTAATAATTGCCATTGTCATCTGGCCCTTTGAGGGCCTACCTGCGTTTCCTCACGCATCGAGACAAATAAATAAATAAATCACAGCCTGCTTGTCACCATATGACGGAATTTGGGATGGACGCCCATGCGAACAAAAGACCAGATTTCTGCAAGCGTTTCCGCAAGGATGTCGTTCCGTGGGCTGACAGGCTGTACGGTGTGGAGTGGAGAGGTGGTCAGTGAAATCCCACTCTCACCAAATTTCATTTTCACATTCTTCACATTCCACCAGGAGACCACAGCCAGTCTGACAGACCCTTATAGACTTCAACGTGAAATCCGAATCCAGAAAAAAAAAAGAATACGGAAGGCAGAACACCTGGGTTGGGAGAAATCTACACACAAGTGTCTTCGACCCAAGAGCTATTTTGGTGGAAACAACCTAAGCAAGAAAGTAACTTGGAGTTGCAGACAAGTTGTAGCGAAAATCTCCGCTTCAGTCTTGCCAATGACCGCTTTGGTGTTGAAAAAAGGTCATATTTAACCCAAAATATCCTCCAGCCAACAGCACAGCACAATTCAGTCCTGTTAAAAAGATCGCCTTTTTGATAATACATTCCGAGCAATGTTCCAACATGACATTCCTGATTTAGGGTGATATTTTTGGTCTGGTACTTCCAAAGAATCCAATTCATTGTACGGATTGTACAAACTTCATTTTGGCACCAGGTCCCTTCAAATTTCATGTGTTCTTTAAGATAACCGGCCAGCATACTTTCAGGCTCTCTGACAGCAGTAAAAATCTGTTGCAGAGAGCGAACCAGCCAGCCAGCTGTCCTTGGCCAATCTTTGCATCTCCACCTCCTTGGGACCCTTATCAGAAGCAGTCCTCTCCTCTGTCCGCTCTCTCTCGTATCACACAGATACACACAGACAGGCGCGCACACACCGGCAGCTTAAATATTTAATCTGGCTCTTCCTGATAGAGAAAACAGTGGAGGAATTCGTTTCTTCTCTGATGCTGGAGGTCCATCAAACGGGGCAGACTGCAGCCCGGCTTCTCCCAGACAAAACACTCCGCTAGTGTAAAGCATTTCAGCACAAATCAAAGACAGACAAACGGTGTGTGTGTGTGTGTGTGAGTATGCGTGAGTGTGTGTGTGTGTGTGTGTGTGTGTGACCCGATGACCTGGACCTAGCACAGCCGGGAAGGAGATCCTGGGATGAGGATCACGTTGGGCTGAGCTCATTCCTTCAGGATGCTGCGGCAATGCAACTCAAAGCTCAGCTTGTCTAAGCGACAACACACAAACGAGCCCGTCTGTGGGCTGAGTTTAATATTCAGCAGACAGTTTGCACACTCCGGCTCTGTTTGGAACATCCAAAAAAGCCCTCAGTGTCACAGCGAGCAGGACTGCGGAGCTAGGCTAACTCCGGCTAGCCAACTTTATCCCAGGGCTGTCTGTCAGCAGAACAGGACCACAAATCCCTACCGTGCACCTTTCTTGCATTATCAAAATTGCGCAACACACGCAAGGTGTCCCTGTTTTACTTGTGTCCACAATTAAACACAGGAGCGGTGCGATACAAGGCAATATTACACACATTGCGCCAACGGCTAGCTGCAGCTGCTGCTACTCTTGCTGGCGACAATCGCCAGATTGCGGCTAATTCCAAGAGCAATACCGTTCCAAACACAATTTCATTTACGTGGCCGCAAAGTCAATACGCTGAGAACAACTGAATATTGTTCATTTCGCTTCCAGTGGCAAAACAATGTGCACGTATTCAATATGTGAACATAGTAAGTGGAAGAAGAGGTAGTAATTACAACTCGGATGCAGCAAATAGACGCACCCCTTGTCGCTGGTGTGTCTGTGTGTGTGCGTGTATGTGTGTGTGGAGAGGCATTTAAAGCACAGCTACCTGTTAGTCGCAGCTTCACCGGACCGTTCCGCCGAACTCCTTGGTTGGACATCTCCGCCTCGAAACCACCGTCCACTACACGTTATGAAAAATATGTCACCGACCGCAGAAAACGAGCAGGTTTATCACCCTCTCCACCAGTTTTAGACAATAATGGAGTCACGGCATTGTGGCCCGGATGTGGAGTGGACTGCCATCACGCGCGTGCAATAATACGAGAAATAGTAACATAAAATTAACTAAAACGAAAATCTCCTGTTTTGCACAGCTGTGAAAATGCATTCAGTGGATATGCATTTTCGCCAGCGGCGTGGCTGCGGATCGAGTCAGGGCGCCGGAACGCTGGGGTTTTATCTTCACATCTCTGGCCGGACTGACGCGTCCGTCCGACTCGTAGTTGCTGGAGAATTGAAATGTTGTGTGTCGCTCCGCTCCGGGAGGCTGCGGGCAGCGGCGGTTACGACGGCAGCGGCCCGCATGAGGCGCTCTCAGCCCGGGGAACTTGGTGGGGGTGAGGAGGGCGGAGACGGACGGGGGGCGCCGTCCTGCACAGAGGGAGGGGGGAGTCTCGATCTTTATTCATCATTATCTCCTCACATTTATCCAAAAACGTATAATTAGAAAATTCCATAATGTCTTTTTTTGTAGTATTTGACAATCGAGCGTAAAATCAAATGCTCTGATCTAAATGTAAAATGTTTTCGACGTTTTCCAAATGTATGCTCATTACCATGACCCCGCCCACAGTCTCTCTTTGACCAATCATAAGGCGTAAAGATGAAGACTGACAGCCCGATTGGTCAATGATCAACGGGGGGCGCGTAAAGGAGTCCCAAAATTATAGGACTGACACGTGTATTTTTTCATTTTTTATCATTGTTATCTCTTTTTTTAGATTTCCTTTCGTAGACTATGCGTTGAAGATTTACATATCAATGAAATCAAAACGTTTCTTGAAAATTTAAATGTTCATACGTTGACACGCATAGAATTTCCCACATCAATTTAGGAATTATCACTTGCAGGAACCACCACCACTGTTTCAAGTGGCACCCATTCACTCAGTGCTTTCCAGACGTATTTCGCTCCGCAGCGCCACCTACAGGTACAAAATGTACACTTGAACCAATGGTTGCGTTTAGAGGACAGCGTCAGCGGAAAATCAGTGGGAGCTCAGTGGGAGTGCATCTTGAGGAAAGCACCATTTCAAATCAGGTGTTCATATCAGATAATAATCGCTGATGATGAGAGCATTTTTCACCAAAAAACACTCCATAGGTATCACCAATTTAGTTACACATCATTAATCTAAGCAGCAATGAGGCAGCGTCTGTTTAGAAGGTTCTCCAGAATTTCGGCAGAGTTGGATTTTGGCCTCCTTCACAGCCCTGGCTTTCCCTAGAGCTTCTGTGATATTTTCATAATTGAGAATGAAAGGCGATATTCAAATGATTGCAACTGTCATGCGAGCGCCTCGACTCCAAACTGAGGCGAGCAAGTCAACATCGAGTACGCGTCAATCTCCCACACAACCCCCTAGAGCGAGCCAAGTGAGATCACTCGCAGCAGAGATGTGTTCTGGCTGTGGCCCTTGCAGGGGATTGGCCAGATCTAACCAGGTGCTTGGACGGTGAGACGCTGTCAGGTCCATTATGATGACCATTGGCCGCTTTTGTTTTAGATTAACTGTGAATTGGAGATAGCATTCGCAATCTGTTTTGAGGCCAGTTTTGGTGTATCGTTTATCATGTCTGGCACGACTGGTTGCAGCTCAGCCCTGCAAGATCTGGGTCGACAACTCCCTTGTGCGAGCTACCGAGTATGTGTTTTTAATTTATTTGTTTGGATTCCAGACACAATAACGAATAGGCAAAAAAATTTAAAAATACAGAGGGCAGTCTGGTAATGCTTGACCAATTTCACATTACAGCTATAAAAGGAGAAAAATTAAATTCATCAGCTCAAACTTAAAAACAGCAGCTTTACTAACATGTCAAGTGCCATTCTATAGTGAAGCATTAAACAGACTGTGGCGAGAAAAAGTGCAGCTGTTGACCACATTTTTATTAAAAAGTACAAAGGAAGATTTGAGTCATTCTCTTTGAGTGTGACAGAGAAATCAAACCACAACAATACACCCGCTCCATAATTTAAGTGTTTCTTCCCTTATACTGTCGCTAGACATATGTCTAGGTGCATAGCAGCCATTTCATGTTGGTGATCAAGAACGCCACGTTTTCAGACCTTTATTTACATTCATGTAAAAATCAGTATGTACAAAACATACAAGTCAAACAGGACAGGCATAAACACGTACAAACAGGAGCAAAGACTTGGGAAAGAAGAGTTCAGTTCACAGTATTAGAAATTGAAAGCATTTGGAGTTTCATTGATCTGGAAAGCATATCCATCTGTGGTTACGTCTGGGGCCACAGACTCGTCATCACCCTCCTTTACAATAGCACACATAAAAAAAACGTGGTCAACGTTATTTTTCAGCACAGGGATACAAGAATATAAAAGTTGAGCAAAAGTGAAACAAAGACTCTTACCTCGCCTGAGAAATATCTCTCAATTATGTTGAGAGCCGCTTTGTAGACCATGTCATTAGCATGGGACTGCAGAGCCTCGATCCTGTCCAGTCCGCCACATTCCTCAATCATTAGACACAACTTGTCCGACTCTCCAATCTTATCTCCCGCCTGAGAGGAAAACCAGCATTTGTGAGAACATTTCAAAAGACATCTCGTCAGCCTGGAGGTGCAAACCCATCAGTCTAATGTCAAAATAAAACGAAAGCCCACCATAAAGATGTTAGTGATGGCATCCAGGATGACCAGGATAATTTTGCCATCCTTGGAGGAGAGCAAGTTCAGGAGCGGCCCCAGCACGTTGGCTTGAACGAGGTATACCACCTGCTCAACAGTGCCCCCGCTGGTGAAGTTAGTAACTGCCCATACGGCCTCTTTTTGAGTTTTGTAGTCAGCCTGGTGAGAGGAGAAATAGCGACAAGTCATTTCTATGAGACAAGTATCCTCAATATATTTGTTTGTTGGCAAACACAGGTAATCTGTGCCAACACATACCCTGGCGAGCACGTCAACCAGGTGGGGGACCAGTCCAGCGTTGATGACCTCCTGGATTTGAGTGTCCTTTCCTGCCGTGATGTTCGAAAGAGTCCAGGCGGCCTCCTTCTGAATGTTGGCTTTCTGGTGGCGAAGCAGTGCGGGGAACATGGCGAGAGCTCCGGAATCCAGGACGGCCTGGGTCTGCTCGTCCGTGCCGGTCACGATGTTGCCGATGGCTCGCAGAGAGGGCGTCTGAAAAAAAAATAGTGTCGAGAGATCATGAGATGCCTCCACCTCCTGACGATTTACCGGCGACAATCAATACGTACCACCACGGGCAGCTCTCCGGAGCCCAGCATCGCCACCAGGCGGGAGATCATACCAGCCTGGACCACCAACTCAATGCGGTCGTTGGAGCCGTCGGTCAGGTAAGACAGCGCCCAACAGGCGTCTGCCAGGACCTCCTTGTCGTCGTGGTGGAGGAGGCGGACGAGGGTGGGCAGGAGTTGCCGGATGGCTTCTATTGGGGGGGAGGGGTTCTTGTTGCGACAGAGGTTTGACAAAGTCCAGGTGACATTTCTCAGGTAGCTGGGCTGGAAGGAGGGAGAGAGAGGGAGGGAGCCAGAAGTTGGTAGATTTCTGAAGTCAGAGAACCACCTAGTGGCCAAATGTGGTAGCAAAACAGAGGACGCATCTGTGTATCCTGAGAGGGGACAGGTAGCGTCATGTCCTTGCGGAATGTGCGTCAGCTCGAAACAGACTACTTACAGTCAGCATGGAAAGGTCAGGAACAGCCAACAAATTAATCAGAGGAGCCACGGCACCAAACTTGATGACTTTGTCTCTGAGGACAGGGCCGTCGCCTGGGGGACAAAAGCGCAAATCAAAACTGAAAGCTCTAGTCTCAGCTGTGTGACGACAACACAAAACCCCACAGAGAGGCTCTTAATTACCTGCGATGTTTCCCAGGGCCCAGACGGCCTGCTCGCTGATGTGCTGGTGGTGGGACGAGACGAGATTGATGAAGGCAGGAATGGCTCCGCCCTCCACCACGGCGACAGTCTGATCGGACGACCCCGAGGCGATGTTGGTCAGAGCCCAGGAGGCCTCAAACTGGATCGGAGGACAACCCTCCACGCCCAGGAAGGCCACAAACTTGGGGATCAAGCCAGCGCTGATGATGTGGTCAATAGGTGGGTGTCTCTCACGGGACAGCAGTTTCCTATATGACGAATGAGGGGAAATTGTTTATTGCGTGCGACTAAAACAGTATGTCAAGCCCAATTGTGTGGTGAGGGCTTAGTTTTACCGTGCAGCCTGGGTCGCTTGAAGCTGGGACTCGAGGACGCCACTGTTCACACCTGAAAGAATCTCTTCCACCGTCCACTGTCTGCAAGCCTGCAAGGGACATCATTCTGATATTATGAGGACGTCACTGCCGACACGATCAAGTGTGAGAAAAAATGTGTATAAATATCAAAAAATATAGAGTAAATTTGGTGACCCATAACCCCTGATGAGTTGATGCTATACAAATAAAATTGACTTGACGATGGCGAGAGCAATTGCTTCATTGTAATTACTTGTTTTATACTTTGATAAATTAATAATGGATGGAAAGCATAATCATGGTAATATCTAAAAAAAACATTACAAATTCCATGTGTACACAGAGGCCACACCTTTATCCATCCGCCATCCATTTTTCAGGTTTGATTATATTCTCGTGTGTAGAAGTTGTACCTGAGAGTTTTGGGTTTTCTCCTGCAGCGGTGAGGTCGCCTCCTCCGGCAGAGCGGTCACATTTCTCCGCTTGAAGATCTGATCGTCTTTCTTCGCTTTGCGGAGTTCGACATTGACCTCAACCCTCCTTCGGCGAAGCTCCTGCAATTCAATTCAAAACAATACATTTGATTTAACAACACTCGCGTGGGGCCCAGAGCGCAGGCGTCATGTTCCAAGAAGGCGGTAACAAGTACACCGCGTTGCTACTCACGTTGGCATCTCTGCCTTTGTTCTTGAACTTATTCAGGCGTGCGTTCTCAGACATTTCGGGCAGGCAGGTAGTTCCCACAGATTGAGAGAGTTTAAAGTGGTTGAGTTTGTTTCTGCACACAAATTTGAGAAAGTTAATTCTGCGCGCGAGCCGCCGCGTGACTACAAGCAGACCACTGACAACCTGTTGTCAAACTAAGCCAATACAATACTTAAAACAATGTTTACCCACAACAAAGTCAAATATTAGACAGACTATGGATAAATGATTGATATTCATGCAATTTATATTTGACAAAAGTTTTAAAAATGTAATCACAGCATAAGAGGAAATCTGGCTCCTACCTCGCCTCGATAGTGAAGTTGCATTGACGGGAATATGTTCCCAGACCTTTAAATTTCTGAAACAAAGCCAGCTGATTGGTCCGTTCAAGCATCCGCATCCAACCGCAAGCGCTGATTGGCCAATTTGAAAGAAAAAACTCCGACTCCGGGAAATGAGCTCACCAGAGGGAGCTCTCGCGAGATTTGAGTCAGCCATTCGTTTTGACACCGGGTTAGTACGTATCGTCTCGCGATTGGCTGGCGGTGAAAGGTTTGGACGAATGGACGGACCCCAGTTCAATGGGGGAGAAATTTGAACCAGGCTCTGTTGAATTATATGGGAGACGACACGAGGTCTTCAGGGTTATTCAGCTTTTCACATTTAAAACAATTGGAAATAACCCTCTAAAAACAGGTGATTACAATAACGAAATACCATCAGGTATAAATATAACAAGAAGATGTAATTCTTTTCAGTTTTATTAAGTTCCATATACATCAATATTTCTTCAGCTGTAATACAAAAAAGTAAGTCAAGTCAAAATCTGACAACTTTTTACAAACAGGGGATGGTATCTTCAAAAACGTGTATCCTTCTCAGTCAGTCTCTACTGTTGGGCAATCCACATACAATAGCTTATTACTTTCAGTATGTTACAGTAAGTTTAACCGGGCAGACTACTGATGTCCACGCATGTACTACAGTGGTCTTTCATGCCATGTAAGACAAAACAATTAGATAAGATGGGAGGGTAGATGTAATGCTGCAATGTGAGATGTGAATGAAGTTACATTATGCTCAGTAAAGGTTCTCAAATTTCTACCGTGTATTAGAAGTGGTGGCCAGTTGATATTTCGATTGGGCGGGGGAAATAAAAGCTGGACACGGAGGGATAAAATAAAAACCATGTAAATCCGAGAGCTCTTTGAGAGTCTTTTCTCCGAGGTAAACTTCTGTGAAATGCCTTGATAATCCACGTGCCTCCTCACACGTCCACTCGTGAAGCGAGTCTCAAAAAAAAAGACAAACAAAATCAGGTCCCTTCCTGTTGAAGTGGGCAGACCGTGGCTCTGTCTGAACACCGCTGCCTCAGCAACTCTGCCGCTTGTCGAGACAGTCGCACGCTCGAGCAGTTCTCAAAAAACCGCAGGTAGAGTCCGTCACGTGGTTACAGTTCGTAAGGGCCATATTCTTGGCAAGTGCATTTCGTTTTGAGCAACGTGCGGCGTGTTCTAAGAGGCCGAAGAAGACTGTAACTTGTTGTTGTGAGACCTACAGAATATGGAGAGAGGGGGAAAGTTGAGAGCCCTTTGTTTATTCTGGTGACATGTCAAGAACAGGCAAACAGACACAGAGAAGATGCGGAGCGGTCAGCAGCCATGTTGGTGTAATTTACCGGGAATGCCTTTATTACAGAAGATACCTTCAGTTTGAGGTCCATGGGAAACTCCTCACTGAGATTTCAGGTGTAAGATTTTAACCGCTCACAGTAAAAATAGCACTGTAAAAGTGGGATCTTGACAATGATTTAAAACATAAAAAATTACACATAGATATCTTACAATGACTGTACATCATTAAAATTATATCCATTCTAGAGACCCCATGAGGATGGAACATACATAATATCTGAAAACCCTTTCAGAATAATATATGCATCATCAAACAATCATACTTAGAGCTGAGTGGAAATAAATATAAACAGAGAACTACAATTCATATATATATGTGTGTGTAAAAGGCCACTGAAACACTGTTGACATAGAAGTGATGGATTATTGCTGCATCATGAATAGTGAGGTGGTAAGAAGCATGTCCCTTGATTACTTTATTACCGTACACAAGCAGAGGGAGTATATGTAAACTTTAACATTGTTTTCTCCGAGATAAGCGTCTCGTTTCTGTGAAGCTTTGAGAGAACATCTGGAATATTGCATATCAATGATTCCAGTCTGTGGTACAGCTAGATTGGAGAGGAATGTATCCCTTTTACTGAGATAATTCTGTGCATGTGCCACCATTGAGAGCTGGACACAGACTGCAATGTTTGGCGACATTTAGAAAATCTTTCGTTGTCTCGTGATCTTAAGAGATGTCTCGCCCCGAGAGGACATCTTATTTTCTCAGGACAGAGACTGTTTTATCTCAGGAAAACAATGACATGATACATATCTTCGCTCAGCTCCTGCATTACTTCAGACAGAGTCAACATGGCTGCCATTTTGTGATTATCGCCACAGTCATCATTGCATTTAGTTTTAGTTTTGCTCCAAAAACATTTCATGAATTGTTTAGTCGCTAGAGACCCCAGCATCGAGTCCAGACTCCAGCGAGACTAGCCAGCTAAGTATCTGACAATCTGAAAGACAGAGAAAAATGGGATGGCATAAATCAAAGGCATGCAGCAGAGGTGAAGACACAAATGCGAGATGATGCAAAAGTGAGGCACAGCGGGGACACATTACAAAACCCTTGACCTGTGACAGCCAGGAAAAAGTTAGTACGGCCGAGGTGACACTAACAAGCACCTGATAGATGCGACTGTGGCTCATTATTTTCAACACGACAATGCCTGGGGAGTGCGGTCATGAACATTAAAACCCAGCGACAATTCCATCTGCAAGGAATCCTCTCGAACTTCATCCTCTCGAACTTCATCCACCATTTCCATCAGCATCCTTGCCGTGTTTTCATGAATATGTAATCATATTCAAGTCATCTCTGTGGCTGTCATCTGCAATATGTGATCAACAACTTTACTTTGCTGCCCAAAGATTGTGAAAAATGTGGGTGATGCCCAGTGATGCCTGTGTGTACTGAAAATGATGAGCCTTGTTCACCACTAAAATGCATCTTCTTGCAACCAACCATAGCTACAAGATGCCGATGTTATGAATAGGAGGTAAAGGAAACGGTCACAAATGCAGTACAAACGGGCACTAACATGCATCGGACAAGAATGCACAGAGACAATGAACAGAGACAATCCTCGGCCCCTGGATGGCCGGCCGGCCGGACGTATACGGGAGCACCTGACCTTACCTGCTCGCTTTAAAACCTTTAAGCTTCTGTACAAAGAACCCTTCGAGCACCTCTGCGCACTGAAAGAAAGGCGTGTCGTTGGGGTTGTAGTAACGGCAGTTGTCGAAGATTTTGGTCACGTCGGCCACGAACTCGGTGAGCTTGTGGTAATGCCGCTTGTGGAGACGGCTTTCCATCGTGGAGAAATCTACAAAGCAGATGGATGTGAGAGGACATTTCGTTGTCAGCGCTCCCGACAGAAATTACACACGCACTAACGGGAGTGAAAGCTCCCCCATTGGAGGCGGACGGACGACATTTTCCCCGCTCAAGGAAGCGGAAGCCACAGGCCGTCAACGCTTCTTACCCATTGGCTCCTTGATCACGCGATAGTAATCGGGAGCGTCATTGGGATCCACTGGTTCCAGGAAAGGCCAAGCCATTTTGTGAGACTGTTGACGCAACACAATATTAAGTGAGAGACGAAAACAGTGCGAGACAAATTACGGCCGCAATTCTTCCAGCTGGGACCTTGTGATCAGCGTCACTCTGTACCTGTAACGAGCGCAATATTCTTTTCAAGCCTTCGTAGTCCTTGTCTGTGAGCGGCGTGAGGACCGTCATGGCGTCCTCTGTCGATTGGCACTGCGGGCACACGTACATGTCGATGTGATTGGCTTCGCTTTGGAGGATGCCCACGCAACGTCCGTGGTACCAGTTCTGACAGCGGTCGCAGCCGATGTAAAACCTGGAGGGGGAATCGAAAACGTCAAATCGTCTCTCCTCGACAGACCTATTTGTCCGCTTCTACAGACTGCTCGGGGAGCCGTACTGTGATTCGTCGTATGGTGTCCTGCAGATGCAGTAGAGCTCCTCGTTGCTTCCCCCCTCCTGGCCGCGTTTACAGTCGCTGCAGACAAAGTCCTCCAGCTTCTTGGCCTCCTTCTCCGTGATGCCGACGCACGCCCCGTGGAACCAGTTTGAGCACAGGTCGCAACCGATGTAAAACCTTAAGGGACCAAAGGGACCGCAGTTAGTTAGGTGGCTGCCATAGTGCTGGTGTGTGACAGGTGTGTCTGTAGCTTACTTGGACTCGTCGTACGGCGTTTTACAGACACAGTACAGTTTGGTGTCCTTCTTGTGTTCCTTTGAGGTAGAAGAGAGCTTCTTCTTCTTTTTGTGTTTGGAGGAGCTGGAGTCTCTATCCCTGTCTCTGTCCTTCTCTCTGTCTTTCTCCCTGTTCCGCTCCCGGTGCTTGTCCCTCTCTCGCTCCCGCTCCCTGTCCTTCTCCCTGCTGTCCTTGCACCGGTCCCTGTCCTTTTCCCGCTCCCGCTTTTTGTCCTTGTCGTGGTGCCTGTCCCTGTCTCGGTTCCGGTCCTTGTCTCTCTCCTCTTCCCGCTTGCGCTTGTGAGATGGGGAGGGTGAGGTCACTGTGGGGGAGGAGTGAGAGGAATGTGTCGAGTGAGATGAAAGTGTGGAGAGGGAAGAGTGGGAGGACGCCTTGGCTGCGGCGGCGGCAGCCTGGGCGATAGCAGCGCGAGCCTTCTCCTTCTCCTTCTGGAGCCTGGCTATGTCCCTCCGCAGCTCCTCCTGAGGAAAAAAACATATTTGCACGCCACTTGAACACACGACAGAAACAGAGCTGACATCAAATCATCCCGACGTTGCACTGCTGGTGCATGAGGACGTGCTTTTAAATACAGCGTCTTATGCCCCCCCCGACCTGCACTTGTAGCTGCAGCTCCTTGTCCAGCAGGGCGCGCTTCTTCAAGATCTCCGCCTTCAGCTGCTCCTTGTGCTTGTACAGCAGGGCGGTCAGCTTGGTGGCGTTCTGCTTGGACCGCTTCTGCTCCACCACCTCCTCCTTCTTCCTCTTCTTCGCCGCCTGTTTCTCGTCCTTCTCGATCTTGTCCAGGATGAACTTGATCACCTGGTTGCACACGATCATTCTGGCCGGAAGAAGAAGCGTGACGTGAGACGGGAGATGGCTGCGGGTCAGACAACCGCAGAGAACTGAGAATTGACGCGAGGCGGAGTCGGGATGCAAATGTGAGAGACAGAGAATGCTAATGTTAAAGAAAGGCCGTCTTTGAAGGTGCAGAGTTCATGAAATTCAAACCTCTGGTTCTCTTCTCGCTCAGCAGCTGCCAAGGACTTCCTTTGTTTCAGCTGTTCTGCTGCTGTACTCTGCTTGACTCCCGCCTGTTTGAAGGAAACACAATTTGTTAAAGCATCACACATTGCCAGACTTTTCTTGGTCACCTGCTAGCGCGCTTATCATAACAAATCTTGGCGAAGTAATCAATGTAGTGTTGCTGATTGTGATACCTGTTTATGGATGCCATCTCCTTGGCCACCAGTTGGCAAACTCTGCTCCTTCTGCTCCCTTTTGCTCTCCTGATGATGTTTCTTCTTCTTTGGTTGATGCGGCTGCTGCTGCTGTTGTTGTTGTTGCTGCGGCTGCTGTTGTTGTTGCTCTCTAATTTGCTGAATCCTTTGCAGTTGTTCTTGCACGCTTGCTGGCGCCTGAATGGTCACCATGTTTTGGATCTGATGGGCCTGAATCTGGCCCCCGGACTGTTGGATCTGAATGGGGAGCTGCAGTTTGATCTGCTGGGGCACTGCACCACCCTGCTGCTGCTGAGCCTGGATCTGGGCTTGGATCTGAGCGGCGACGTGGGGTGGGAGCGCTGAGAGGAGCTGGACTGGCTGTTGGAGACCGGGAACGGTGATGAGTTGATGCCTGATTGGGGACTGGACCTGGAGCTGAGGCTGGGCTTGCAGAGAGGCTTGGCTCTGAGGTTGGAACTGGACTTGAAGTTTTGCTTGAACTTGGGTCTGGACCTGAACCTGTTGCTGGACTTGTGTCTGTTGTGTTGACTGTACTTGAAACTGCGGTTGGGTTTGTAACTGGGCGTGAACCTGTGTCTGAGCCTGAACAGGGGTTTGAGGCTGTGGATGAATTTGGGCCTGTGGCTGGAACTGGACTTGAACCTGCGGATGGAACTGAGTTTGAATCTGGGGCTGGGGCTGGAGTACAGCTGGGGCCTGAGTCTGGACCTGAGGCTGCGCGTGAACCTGGGCTTGAGGCTGGATCTGGGGCTGTTGCTGAGCCTGGGTGTGCGTCGGTGATTGGATCTGAACCTGGACCTGGGAGTGGAACTGAGGCTGAACTCTGGGTTGGAGCTGAGGCTGAATCTGCGGCTGGGGGAAGCTCTGGCTTTGAGTCTGGTTTTGGGGCTGAAGTTGCACCTGAGGTTGGATTGGAGACTGTGGTAGCTGCTGAGGTTGTGCTCGTGGCTGAAACTGCAGTGTGATCTGGGGGTGCATCTGGGCTTGTGCTTGGCCTTGGAGATGGGCTTGGGCGTGGAGAGGGGGCAGCTGCTGGACAGAGGCTTGCGGCTGGGCCTGGAACTGTGGCTGGGGTTGAGCTTGAGCTTGGGGCTGAACCTGAGAATGTGCTTGCGGCAGGATTTGAGGCGCGGGTGTCGCTGTGGTGACAATGGAGGACACAGGTAAAGCCTTCACGTGAACCTGGACGGTTGACACTGGCATTTGAGAAACCTGTGGCACCATGGCGGGGAGATGGGTCTGCACTTGAGCTGGAGCGGGAAGGGGTGCTTGTGTCAGAGGAGCGATGGGTGTGTGTGAGGAGACGGAGATGGGGACGGGAGCAGGGGCAGGAGCGAGAACCGGAGCAGAGGTCTGTGGAGCTTGCTGAGCTGGCTGGACTGGAACTTGGGCTTGGGTTGTCCAAATCTGAGCCTGGGCAGGTCTCTGATCAGTAAGAGCTACAAAATAAGGAAAAAACTGTGATGAATAAACAGAGGATGGTTGACAAAGTGGGGCAAATCTACAGCGACCTGACTGTGGCTTACCTGGCACCGAGGGTGTTGTGTACGTGGCCGTTACTGGTGTGACGACGGCGTTGGCCATTGCGGCGTGGCGGGGGGCGGGAGCTGTGGACTGGCTTGGGGCTGGTGCTTTTCCCGGGGATGGGATCGCGATTTGGGTGGAGACGGCGACTACGGGAGCAGAGACGGGAGCGACCGCAGGTGTGGGGACTGGGACCGGAGTATGGATGGGGGTCTGAGCTGAGTTAATAGTGGAGAGCTTCGCTGCCGGCACGGTGAAAGTGGCGGCGACGTCGCGGACGGGGGCAGAGGTGAAGACTGGAGCAGATGGAAAAGCGTGTGCCTGGACTTGGGACTGTGTGGTGGTGGTGGTGGTTTGCGTTGGCGCCGATACTAAAGGTGCAGCTTGGGTCAGGATGGTGGGAGCCGCTGTGATGTGGGTGGAAAACTGGGCTTGGACTGTGGATGGGATTTGGGGCTGGATTTGCGTAGGCGCGGAAGCGGTGGTGAAAATATGTGGGCGCGGCGCAGGCGAGAGCTGCACGGGGGCACAGACGGGTGCCATCTGGGTCTGCACAGATGGGGCGGGTGGAGAGGCGGCCACTTGCGTCTGAGCCGTGCCTATGCTTGCTATCTGTGCCAGTGGGGGCACGGGCGCTGGTATTTCAGTGTGTGCGGGTGCCGAGGACAGTGTAGAACCTGTGCTCAGTGGCTGCAATGCGGGTGTTATCACTGGAGGAGCCACTGGGGCTTGAGTGGG
>OMPJ01029546.1:0-11044 GCA_900312935.1 Carapus acus
GTATGTATGTATGTATGTATGTATGTATGTATGTATGTATGTATGTATTGTGTGATGATTCAATCAATGCTCTTACTTTACGCTATCCCAACACAAACGCGCACGCACACACACACACACACACACACACACACACACACACACACACACACACAAAGCACCTCCAACCTCCTCAGCTGGACAGAACACTTTATGTGTGGCTGTTTGGATCGAGCACCAAAACAAATCCAGGAAGCTCAAACTGGGCCTGCAAGCTGAGCAGCAGGAAACAATCATATCAAACAATGCAGGGAGGAATCTCTAAAAAGTTATTCTGTTTCTGCTCGGGGCTCCTGGCTGTGTGTGTGTATGTGTGTTTGAGTGAGTGAGTGTGTTTTCCCAGTGTGAGCTGATCTACTTCCAACACCAACGATGCCAAACGCCCAAGATATGTCCGATATTCCGAACACAAGCACACAGAACTGGAACAATCATAATGTCAATAACACACTGAACCTCAGATTGCATGTCTTCACTCACTGTACTAAGGAGTGCTGCATCCCATGGTCGCGGGGACAAATCGGTGCATGTTGAGCATGTTAAAGCGTTGCAAAGGCTCAAGACAGATCCAAGAATTACAAATGAGATGTCTGGACACAATGTGTCTCCGGCATCTCGTGCAGGTGTCTTTTGAATTGTTGTGATGTTCATTTATTTACTCTCTCCATTGCATCGCCGCTGTTCCATCGTCCACCCACCAGCAGTCGATGTTGCTCACCCGCCGTTCTGTGAATTGTTTCTGCCAAGGTTTGTTCCTTTTTCATTTCACTTCAGTTTATCCTTGTCTTCCTCGAGAGTTCAGGTCTGCAGTGGGTTTTGAAAAGCTCCTTGAAATATTGCGTTTGATACAGACCCAGGAAAGAAATAAAGCTTTTGATTTGGTAGATTCTTAGGCTGGCCAGTATTGACGCGACTGCCTCGCCCTTAACACAGTATGCTAATCGCTTAACAGTCATTTTATTTTGAAAAGTTCCTAGACAGCTTGGACAGTTTTTGGACACACTTGCAGAGATGGAGCCACATATGGCCCCTTTGATTTGTCATTCAGCGCTGCGGTTTGACTCTTAACGTCGCCGTGCCAGTCAAGAGTCTGGAGTGATGCCTCAGAAGTCAGTCAGGCCGCATAATGGATCCATGTAAAGCCAATTAATAGCTGCCAGAAGGAGCTCAAGAGCACGAAAAATTAGTGGGAAATCACCTAACACACCCTGCGTATTTGTTTCTGTTTTTCCATACCCAAGCGTATTACACAACAAGCGCAACACTCCAAGAGCCAGAAATGTAGCAGGACCTTCGCTCTGTCCCTGCAGCTCTAACTGCAGCGAGCAAAACGAATCCCCTCCAGGATGCTCTCAGACTCAAACAAAAACTGAGCATTCAAACCAGGAGCTGGCCCGAGCAACCCAACCAAAATAATCCCGGTGGGAAGCATGGCTTTCCCAGAGAGTTCTAGCCAAGGGGTCGACTTTTTCTGCAGTTTGCAAAGTTTGTCGGCGTGTTTTCGCCACAGAGATTAAGTTAATTAGACGGCAGGTCGAGCAAGAACAGAGGAGAACCGAGGGACTGCTGCTACCGATACCTCCTCTTTGTGACACTTTTCCATGTATACACTTTATTTTACCGGTGCCTGGTCCTGCCCGGGTGCCTCGGCAGCCACGGCGGAGCCACGCTTGTACCCCTGAATACTAATGGCAGCTCGCCGCCGTATGTGTCTGAGAGTCATACAGCAATGGATGCCAGGCAGAACTTTGGCAGAGACTCTTGGAGAGCAAAGCGGGTCAAAAAGGATCTTCAAATGGAGAAAAAAAGCGGTCCTGACCCATCCTGGAATTCATCTGCACGCCATCTTGTTGAACAAGGCCAAGTCGAAAGAGTCGACCTGGCTCTATGGTGGTGCTGGTTGAGGGATGGTCCTAAGTGACATTTTACTCGACAGTGGAACTAATTCAATCATTCGCATGTGTGGATTTTGAGGCAAAACGACGGATGCAATGGTTCGACTCCAGTCTCTGCACGTCGACTTCGTTTGATGAAGAAAAAATCGGATCTTGGCAGCACGTTCCCCAATTCCGACGGCAGAATGAGAGATCAAGCATGACTCAGCTGTTTTTCGCACAACGGCTTGATCCCTGGTGTCGGTCCGGCTTGGTGGTCAGGCGGTTGTAGGATGGAGGAGAGGGCATTTGGGAGGAGGGCTGGGGAGGTTAGATGTCATAGTCTCACCGTCTCAATTCTTTAACAGCGCATGGGTCTGCCGAAAGGTTTGCCTGAGGATAGTCCATGATGTCAGCGCAGTTAACCCAAGAAATCTCTCAACAGTTGGAGTTCTAGTGGAGTTCTCTGTTGTTCAAAGAGATGATTCACTGTGACTCTCTAGCTTTTTGGGCTGCTATTATTCAGCTTTGTTATTTGATTATTTTCTTAATTTTCCTAAACGTCCTTGTGTAACACGTCTCCTTGCACCCTCATAGGGAATGAGAATTCAAAGCAATTAAATTCCAGGCATTTTAATCCACGCCCTCACCGCAGACCTGCGGTCCCTCTGCCGTTTCGAGCTGCTCCATGTGTGCCGAGAGCAGGAAGTTGGTGTGTGTGTCTTCCATCCGAGCGAGGGTGAAAAATACTCTGGGGACACAACAGCGCCAAACCACTTTGTATACAAGCCTCCATACGAGCCCACTGTAATCCAAAGCGTCTGACGCCTGTGTTTTCTCCCTCCTCTGCTCTCCAGGGAAATAACACCTGCTCCTCCAGGCTTTGTGAAGCTCCAACCTCACCAGCACGTTGTGCTGAGAGCTTTATGTTCCCGCCACCTTTCCCTATCCGCGTAAGAATATTTGTTACCGATGGCTGCTGGGAATATAACTCCATATGTTAACTCCGTTTATTGATGAGATGTTGGGAACAGCAACACCTGATAATGAGTTTTCTGTTCAAAGCAGAGATGGTGCAAGTCAGCACTCCATGGGCGACATTATGCGGCAAAATAAACCTAATTGCTCAAAAGTGCTTGTTGGGGATGTGCTGCTATTCCCATTAGACAATTTTAATGTAATTCTGCATTTATATTTAGATGTCACAAGTGTGTTGTGCTGTTATAGCTCGAAGGTCCAGAATGCTGATTCCCACCTCAACAAATCAATTTGAAGCTTGCAAACTGACTAATTTTCCAGGTTTTGTCAACACAGCTATTGTCAATAATCAAGCATTTGTGGCGACAACCCAGACAAAAATGAAGTAGGAGCTGGATGTAAATCTGTCTGGGACAGGCTGCAGTTGGCAACAGTTTAGGCGTAGAGATGTTTCGCTTATTTGGCAGATTCCCCAGGTTGAAATGTCCCTGCAGGCTCTCGCCGTCCTTGTCAGTGCTCAGCAATCCCCCCCGAATCCCACCACCACCACCACCACCCAATCGTCTGCACCAACCCCACCACACACTGCTCTCTGAAGAGGGCCGGAGTCTAGCAGCATGATTCCACCTCCACTCGTAATCCCACTTGCTTTTAAGTTCTGCATCCCCCAAGGGCTCAGTACACCGAAATCGGCAGATCCTGGCCTCTTCCTCCGCCTCTCTGTGGGACCAGAGCTCTCCAACAACTTCCTGTGTCATGCCCAAGCCCAGAGTGTTGCTACCAGGTTTCCTTTGAGGAATAAAGCGTTTGGTACAGAGAACTTCAGCCCGTCGTTTGCTCTCAAGATGTTGCTGTTTAGACCAGAGTTTCTCCCCTCAGATAATCTGGTGTGATCGTGGCCCTCATGAGTGATCGGTGGAGACGTTTTGGAAGTTTGGACTTCCAAACTTTAACCTCTGTGGAGCAGCCACACAATCCAATCGGTATTTGAGACAGATAAATGTATAAAAGTGATTGTCTTTACTTGTGAGAAAAGCAGCAGTTGACAAGGATGGGATTCAAACCAAGGCATGCAGAGCACAATGGATGAACAGTCCATCGCCTTAACAACTGGACCACCCTATCATCGTTGCCCAGCAACATAAGGAACAAACCCTAGATCCTTCAAACTGAGGTGGCTTGGAGCAATTCCTGTGGAGTAAAAGCATCTACCAAAGCTGAAGAATAGATGCATCCACATCGCACAGCATCTGCTGCACGAGACGACAGAACTTGAGTGCCCTCCAATCCAAAATCCAATCTAATCAACACCTCTGCGACACAATCATGCAACCAACTTTGTGTGTGCACGCATGTGTAAGTGAGTGAGTGAAAATCACTCTGGATGAAACCCTTGGACAAGTACAGTCTATTTTTAAGGCCAGGCTGCCACACACACACACATACACACCCACACACACACACACACTGATGGCAGGCACAGACCACACAGTGTCAGAACACCTCAGTTCAGTATCTGGCTCAACGACACCTCAGCACTTTTCTCATGCAGGAATCAAGCATAATCAGGAGGACTTCTTTTCTAGATCCCAGACGAAAACTGCAGTTTAAGGGGGAGAATGAATAATTTAGACAAATTAGATGAACAGAATAAAGCGATTGAATGTAAAGAGACGAGACACAAATAGACTCACAACTGGAACCTTCAAGTCCCCCCTACTGACAGCTCATCCTCCTGGCAAATGTAGACGTGGCTCACATCTCCCAAACATCCTCTATTTATTGCTATTTGGTTCCCCTAGTGGTCAGGACTGGTAGGACAATCTAGAGCTGGTGGCTGCTGATCTCATCGAGCACATTTATCCGCCGCAGTCCGAGGCAGAGCACTGTGCCGTGCAATGCTGATCCATCTCCATGTTCCAAGGGAGTGCAAATATTTATAATGTATTCTCTAAAAGCCTTATTATCTGACATTTTCATTCTCCGGCGGCTGCTAGAATGGTGTGACACAGCGTTGGTGGCAGCAGCCTTTTGTTTTTGAACCTTTCAGCTCCATTTAATGCCGAAGAGGTTACAAGAATATACAACGCGGCACCTTCGAGCCAGCGGCGCATAGCTCACATCTGAGAATTACAAGGCGGAACCGCCGCACAGCTCATTATTTGCAAACGAAATGTTAAGTAAACAAGCGACTCCCCCTCGCTGTCCACCGCAAACGTAACTGAATGATGAGTCATTGCGGAGATCCGAGAGGGGCATGAAAATTGCTGTATTTGTTACTCCACCGTCACTGCTCCAGGAAAGCAGCGCCGTAAAGATTCAGTTGATGCTGGCGTTTATTTGAACTTTAGAGACACAGGCATCTTTTCAAGGGCGCTCTTCAAACACACACTCGTAGACCCATGAAGCTGATCTGGGGGCGTATTCTTATGGGAACTCCTCTTTCTGGACATCCACCATGGTCGTATCAGGCGCCCTTGTGTTCCCATCTTCCGCCGCCGCCGCCGCCGCCACTGCCCCGCCAACAGCTGACATTCTCACAAACCACTGTATGGAAAATGGGCTGATTTGAGGATTTGCCTGCCCGTGGTGGATTTCTCGGGATAAGCTCTTCAGGGGCTGAAATCGCTTCGTTACGGATATATGCGATATTAATGCTGGAGTTTATTTCCCATGTCTCTGCTTTGTTTAGTTTGTAATCCATGCCGCCCCCTTTCACCGTCACTGCACAATGTGACCATATCTACCTCACATTTGGACAGCAGATTCAGGATCTGATGGTTGCTTGGTTGCGGATGGCGAAGTGGCCCCGCAAGCTAATGTCCAGCTCAGCCACGCCTTAGCAGAAAGCATTGGCATCAGAAATTGGAGTATACGGAGGAATGAAAGAAGTGTGAAATCTGTTGAGCGGCAGCTTTTCCTCATTTCACATTGATTGAGGAACAATGAGGAACGGCGTCATCCCGACCCGCCACCATTTGCCGGCGGTCTGAGGCGGCGAGCATTACTAAAACTTTGTGCACTTGGATGAGTGTGTTGTACTCTGTGTGGACGAGCTGCCGCCTTGCAGCTCATCAGCACTCTGGGCACCTCCTTTGCTTATCTTTGCATAACTACGCATCCTGGTCATGTTTCCTTTCTCCTCCTGACCATCTGTTCCCTGCTGCCAATCTTCAGAGCGTGCCAGCCTCCCTCCATCAGAGGCAGTCTTTGTATTGATATCAGGTCCTCTGGCCGTCCCTCTCTCTGTTTCTCCCTCGCTCCCTCCCTAGGTGTCACTCCCTGCCTCTTGATCATCCTGTTTTCCGATTGTCTGATTAACACACCAATCATGCCACATGCCGACGGGCTTTACCGTCACGTGCCTGAGAGTCCAAGCATGAAAGAGAGAGTGAGAGAATGTGGTAAACATATTGATTGAGGAGCAGTGAAGTTGGGAGACGTTGTGCAGTTTTGAAGATTTGAAGATTGTTTGCCAGCAGCATCGTTGTTGTTGTTGTTGTCGTTGTTGCCGCTGCTGCTGCTGTTGTTGTTGTCTCAGCCACTCCTGACAGGTGTTTCATTACAAATTCCAAAAATCCATATCTAGGTGTCTGTATGGGCTCTCCACAAATTGTATCTCAGACTAAACAAGTTCCAGTAGTGTGCCCTCCTGTGTTTACAAAGGCTAAAATTCAGGTGCATAATAAAATCTGGGAAAGAGGTCACACACTGGACAAAAGTCTTGGTGAGTTCAACGCTGGATGCCTTTGATATTTTATTACTTTCTTTATCCCTAAGGGAAGTTGTTTTTCTGTATCTCTCATTTTTGGACAGAGGCTGTGGGTTGCAGGGTGAGTTTGGCTGTTCAGTGTCATGCGGAAAAACAACATTGTAGCTGCAGTCATGAATCATACCAGCAACTTTCTGGTCAAGTGTTCCTCATTCGCACTGGAGCTCTGCTGCCATGACTTTAATTGCAAGGCCTAGAACCCTGTGCCGAAGGTCGCCGGAATCCTCAGGTTTCATTTTGTAAGAGTCATTCATCATTCATAGTTGGAACGGTCCATTGTTAAGTCAAACTCAAAGTAAAAGTAATCCAAGTAATTATGGTTGTGGCAGTAATAATGCACACAGTGGAGGATTAGTCAATCAGGGGCAATTCGGATAAAATTGGACTCATTTTAGGCGCCGAAATTTCAACAATACCACCTCTCAGCCTTGCCATTGTGCACCATCTCCCCTTCCTGTCATTGTACGCCAAATCCCATCAGGGTTCCTCCGCTGCGGCTCCGACAAAACAAACAGTTTAAAGCTTCGGCTCAACCTCGGGGAGCCTCAGACGGGCATTTGTCATTGCACGCCGACATGTCTCTGATAAAAATTTCTGTCAGATGATTCCAGTTTGGGGAAATGTGAGGAATCAGGCAGAGAGCAGCAGTTGCGCCGTGTCGCTGGGTGCTGCCAGATAAGACAGGAAGGAGTCGCAGAAGGGACAGGCGTGCTTGGTGGAAGACACACGGCTCGTTTGTGGGACAGACACATGTCTTGTGATGGACGTTTTGCTCTTGAATCATGAGCATCGCTTTCATACCACCGAGTAGTCTGTGGACCAGGATGTGGAATTGCATTGGAATCTTTGACTGGAATAACTTTTGCAGTACATTTCAGTTATTACTGTGTAGCTTTTGGTCCAAACAGAGCATGGATTTGAACCAGCAACCTCCAACACTGCTACCTCAGTCACGCTGGTCTTTGCTGTTAAGGGCATGGGTCGAGCTATCGGCGGCTACGAACCTAACTCAATAAACAATAACAGAATATTCCATCAAGTGGAATTGGTTTGGAAAGCAAACGCGATCTTCCCTCCGCAACACGGGAAGGTTAACCAAATGACAGAATAAATCAGTTTAAATGGAATTGAATAATCAATAATGACAACAAGCATGAGCTAGAGGTCATGACTAGACCATCGTTTAAGACCATGTGACCTGATCGACGGTCAGGCAGCAGTTTAGCCGACACGTTGTATGTGCTTGTATGTGCACAAGTGTGTGTGGATGCCCACAATGGGAGAGAGAGAGAGAGAGAGAGAGAAAGGGAGAGTGAGAGTAAAGATTTATGTGTGTGTTGTGCTGCATGTTGCTCTTTTGGCTGGCTGCAACTCCAGTGTATTAAGAAGTGTACTGCTTGCCTCGGGCTTTCAGCAGAATGACTAACACACTCTTTGCAAAGCGCTGAGAGACTGCTGTAAAACATCTTCACCGCAACACACTCCTCTCACAAACACATTGTGGCCTGCACCCCACTCTCACACACATACCCACACAGGCACACATGCACACAAATATGCACACACACACGCACAGACCAGGTCACTTTGGCCATGTTGCGGACAAAACTTTGATGTCGGATTTTTTTCCCCTGTAGAGGGACAAAAAATACATTGTGCAAACGGAAATATAGTTTGGCAGGTCAGAGAAAATCGCGTTTATGAGAGGCAACGCAATGACTGAGGTGTGAGAAATTGCCGGAAAATGACGCTGCTGAAGGTCCCAGGTTTTGCGTCATAAACATACCGACTGCATCTCGCTGACTCACCTAGTCACGTTGTCGTCGTGGTAACAACCTGTTCTGCTCCTTTATCACATTAATCACATTACATTACTGGATTATTATTTTCTCAGCCTGTCCACCAGCTGTCACTCCACATTGGGCCTGATCACCACAAACACACACACACACACAAGCACACACACACGCACACAGAAGCTCAGTTCCAGATACATCATACAATTTGATATAATTAAGGACTGGGACACTTTCAATTTCATGATGTTTTCTGACAAAAACATGAAAACATGCTGCAATAAAAAACTGACAATGGCTGTAAGTTGCTTTCCCCACAGTTTTCATCCATTTTAAGCAAAATTCTGTAAAATTTGAGGGTTTTTTTTTGTCTTTTGTTGCGATTTCTCCTTGAAATAATCCTCAACCTGATTAATCGAATCACGCATGATGTTGTCTCCTCTCGTATATCAGAGGACAGAGGACAGGGAAGCATCCCAAGGACGAGCAAACAGCCAACTCTGATCACACACATTTATTATATTTTGTGTACTCGCAGCAGCGAGAGAAAAACTAATGCTAAGCAGCAGCACTAAATCACAGAGTGACTGACAGCCAGACGTCTAATCTGTACTCGAAACAGTATCTGTACCGCAGTAATCCTATGTGTTACTTTGCCCATATCAGCTGGAAAACCATCAGACATCTGACAGCCACATCATCACTCTCCCCCTCTCTCTAACTCTCTCTCTCTCTCACTCACTCACTCTCTCGCTCTCTCTCTCCCTCTCTGTCACACACACACACACACACACACACAGACAGACACTTTCCACTTTCTTCCCTCCTCTCACATCTCTCTCAGGCTTCTGGGAGTTTGCCCGCGTCCCTTGCGGTGGGCCCGGTTCAACCCTCAGAGAGGTGAGTGGCGATATTGAACCGAACAAACACAGTGGATTTGATCTGTGATTTCTTGACTTCGTGTTTCACAAGGTCATGGGTGACAGTGACGGTGCGAGTGTGACATCAACCACACGACAGATTCCAAGTCGTCCCCCCTCACTGATCGCCACATATGAATTAGTTGGATTTTTCTACGTGTACTTCAGCGCAATGCAGTATGAATCACTGAGTGCTCCATGCAGTGCTGAAGCATTATGCGTCACCTTTGCGTGCCTCCGTCCTATCTGCTCATCCCCATTTTGACCCTTTGTTCTCACATCGGTACTTTGGATTTTTACTTTTTCCCCCTGCACAAAGACATCTGCCAAAGAGGCGAATAAACCTTTTCAACCAGCAGCTAATTCACCTCTAGAGTCTATTAGTGGGTTGAGCTACCCGCTGTTTCTCAAACTGTGCCTCTAATTTTAGATGAGTGCTCAACGCTTCACCGTATGTGTAAGACATCGACTAAATGCGTGCCGGAGACGAACAAATGAGAGATTTGTAATACGAAAATAGGTTTTCTAATTTGTGATATTTCTACAGTTGGAGTTTTTCCATATCATGGCACCAGAAAACAAAACTAGCCTTGCAGATAATAATAATTTCCCTTGGGTACCTTCTCAGTAACAGTAAAAGATGAAAATCATGATTAGTTCTTCCGCTGCCCTGAAACACCTCATTTACTTGATAAATATTCCAAACCATTCCCGTAAAACTTTTTATTCCGGCACTTTCATTTGACACATAAAGTACGCCGTCTTTGTTGGTTGGTACGCAATCAGATTTTGATTGATTTCTCCAAATGAAATGTCAGCATGTCACAGATCAAAGCAATTTTCTAATGTGCCCATTGGAGAATGGCGAGGGAAGTCATGGGCCAAATGAAAAAAAGAAAAGACAGAAAAAAAAACGTGGAAAAAAAGAGCAGGAGGGAGAGAATGCGTTTGGACATGGGGGCGTAGGCAATATATTGAGACACAGTGATGCCTGGGCAGACAGAAAGCAAACTGATGTTATTTTGGGGCGTGCACCGCGTTTCATTTCACCCTGGAATTTGTCAATTATCTGGATGCCGTCTTTCATGCGGCACATTCAGGGCAGGATTCATGTCCTTCGCTGCAAAGAGCGAGGGGTGGTGGTGGTGGAGGAGGAGAGGGCGGGGATGATCCGCCATATTTCTGTGAGGTCCACAGCAGTGAGGCGTCTCCAGCTGTGCAGAACGTCTCTCTGTAAGATTTGGTAGAGATGAAAATGCTGGCGTGCCAGCAGTTTTATTTCTTATCCAAAGCCATGAACAGTTCAGGTACTGTGACCTCTGATGAATCCTGTCAGATCTGAGAGGGCCGGTGGTGGTGGTTGTGGTGGTGGTGGTTGGAGGGGTTCATGGGAGGTGGGTGTGGGGGTGTTTTTTGACAACTTCTAAATCCTGCGCTATTCCCTCAAACCAATTAGGTCTATGAAATCCATTTCTCTTTGCATGTTTGTTCTTGTTTGCAATAATTACAAGCTCCATCCCAAACAGGCATGATAAACACCCCCTGATTTAGAAGTGTTTGTTCAGATCGCAGGGACCTGCTGTTTGTCTTGCTGTTTATAAACCGTGGAAATCTACAGGGATTACACAGGCTCATTGCCATCTGTGGCATCAATCCAAAACAGGT
>OMPJ01029549.1:0-14687 GCA_900312935.1 Carapus acus
TCGCACATATTGATTAGAGTTTATCAGCATCTGTACACACACAAATACACACACACACACACACACACACACACACACACACACACACACACAACATGGTCATATCAAAGCTTTAGTCAGCTGGTAGCCTGTAAACATGGCGGCACTGAATGTAGGACAGATAGGTAGAGATTAGCAAGCTGGCGGCATGGAAACGTGCGTGGTCAAAACAATGTTTTGGGGCGGGGGGGTGGTGATGGAGAGATGGCTGTAGAGGCACGGAGGGAAAGAAAGCGCCTAGTTTTGTTGTGGCTGCCGCTGTTTCTTCAGAAACTAGCTCAGGCCTTGATCCGGTGGAGTCTGTTTACTCCGTCTGTCAGTTTGTCAGTCTGCACTTTGAATTTGTTCAAGTTTCTCTGGATGGAGTTTGAATTTTCCGCATATCAGTGTCATTTTTCAACTTAACCAGAGGTTCAGATGAAATATTTAAAAATACAAATCCGTTTTGGTGTCGACACCGATTCACATATGCAACAAAGTGTCAAAATTCTCCACCAGCAGTGACGTTTCCTCCAGTTACCCCACACCTTTGATCAGTACCACTAGCTTGAAACACTGATTCGCAGTAGTTTGGAGCCAAATCTTCCCCAGAATATGTGTTTGTGTTTGTAGTTTGGCGCTGTCAGAACTATGGCGTACTCTGCAGGCGCTTTGAATATACGACACACAAGACACATGCGCACACACACAATCTGTCACAGTGTTTCTAACTTTGAAAAACCCACAGTAACACACATCAGGTCCATCTTGCCATCTCGCTCTGCATTTTTCACACTCGACTCTCTCTCTCTCTCACACACACACACACATACACACTTTTGGGACAGCTGCCTTTGGTCTAGTATTCTCTTTGCTGTGTCAGGGAATGCTGCCTGGTTTCGCTCCTTTTTGAAACACACACACTTACTCTGCACTGTGTACGTGTGTATGCATACCTACCTTTGCTTTCTGGGCTTCAACAGAATACCTCCGTCCTAACTTGTGTTGTTTCGTGTCCCTGTGTCTCTGCCAGAATTAAGTAAAGTTTTTTTTTCAGTTACCGCTAATGGAAGATGTTGTTTACATGACTTGTAGTGGTCATCTGACATCATAGTTGAGCTTTTCAAAAGTCGAAAGCTCAAAATTGTGTGGAAAAAACTTTTCCAACATTCTCTCTGCAGTGTGTTAAATCACTTGGAAAATTTTCTGATGCACAGTCAGGAGCCATAAACTTTATGAGACATTTCAGCTATTTACCTGAGTGCTTCCACCCGAGTGGACTCTAATTTTTTATTTTAATGACCGAGATAGTTATTCTATGCGCAATTTCTTTATCCCGCAATTTATCATTTTGATGAAAGGATTTGGATAGAATTCACTGTTCCTGCATGCTTTCATTACTGCAACATCAAAGTATACAAAGTAAACAGAGTAATTTTCAGAGGCAGCATTCATTACTTCGCCACAGAAAAAAAAAAAAAATTCGGTCTTTCTGACATAATGGAGTTGTCCATATTGTTTTGATCAAACAAGCTAAAAGGCCCAGGCAGCTCCTTAATGAGATTCTTGTGTCCTTTTGATTCAAAACAAAAACTAATTCCACTGCTTGACTTAACAAGGCTGCTGCAAGCCACTGAGGGAAGCGGCCGCACATTGACACGTTTAAAACTTAAACGCTCAGAATCTGCCACAGTCCCCCTCTACCCGTTGACAGGAATCTATAAATTGAGTTTTCCATGACAAAGTGGCTCCTCCTGCTGATGGAGTCTGGCTTTGAAGAGGGGTGGGTGAGCACGAGGGAGGAGGGGGGGCTTAAACTACATCGATTTGCCACATGTGGCATTAGTGCCACAGGTGTCAATCACGTCTCATGTGGATGCAGCAGGTGGGATCAGTGACAGAAAGGCTAATTCGCTTCCCCCCCCCCACAATTCACCTGCTGGTGATTATACCCTCTGGAGGGTTTTGTTTTTTTGGATTTTTTTGTTCTTGGAGGAGGAGAACCCCGGTGAATGCCAAAGAGGTCATCTTGTGTCCTGGGCGGCTCTGATAGCGGTGGCCTTTCCTCAAGCTGTGTCACTTTTGACCATTAAGCTGGCCTCAACCTGCCAGGCTCGTCAAGGTGTGCAGACATGCCCTTTTCAGCTATTCATCCACCCAAATTTGGACAGACAAGTTAAGTTTGGTCACAATGCAACTAACCGCACCTTTAATTGGAGTGGCACACGCTGCCTCTCAGTCAGTGCCAAATGTCATTAGAGATCCAGCCAAATACCAAGTGGTGTTCTAGGCAAATTCGTGTCCGAGATATTTGGGATGGCTGTGTAAACTCAGGGTGCACCAGCAGCAGATCGAGTTTGTTTTTTATTTTTTTTTAAAAGCATTAAAAAACACAAATGTGCCTGAGGAAGAATATTAAACCCAAATTGTATTCTCTTTTTTCACTTCCCTGTCTTTTCCTCTCACACAACACTGTTGTTTTTATTGTATTCATCAACACAAATTCCACATACCTACAAGTACACCATTTTCACACACATACATACACAACAAACACACCAACACACACATAGACAGCCCTGTGAACCCAGGTGCACATTTCCAAACCACACAAATCCTAATGAAACAAAGCAATTTTAAAGTTGCTTTGCCTTCTTCAGCCCCAGCTCCAACAAATTCACACTCTTTAATAGCCACTGTATTCTCTTGGAGCTAATTAGAGATTGCACACACACAGACACAAACACACACACACGTACGCGCACAAATACATACATGCAAACTACAGTTGTTGCAGAGACTTGTAATTACAAAGTCTAATTCCGATGTTATCTTCCATTATTTATGAAGTGCTGTTGGTTCTGTCACTCTGACCTTCTGTTAATGATGGTGCGCACACACACACACACAAGCACACACACACACACACACACACATATTTACATACAACACGCACAAACATCTCAATGCACAGTCTCAAGCACACACACAAACATGGCCCCAAACTCCCTCCACCAATCTGAATATGCAAGAGCTCCCCTTGTTGCTCCTGGCCATGTTTCAGAGATTCCCGGCAGCTTCGGGCAAGCGTTTGTTTCAGCTTGGATGATATGTCTTTAAGATAACGTTTAAGATGCAAATATGAAACATTAAACACAACATCCTCTTGTATCAACAAATGCAATGCAGATATTGCCGAGCATGTCTCTTAAGTTCTCATCTGAGGGCGACGAAATGAAAAGAAAAAAAAAACTACCATTGAGATTCCTCTCCATCCCACTGAGAGCAGTCCACAATTTATTTTATTTGATATACACCAGCAATACCCATGTAGATAGATTAAATTCAAACTCGCTCTTCAAAGGAGTGCCTGTGGCAGAGATTATACGCTGCTCATTTATTAATCTGTGATTTTCTCCATCACACATATCCTTCTGCTGTTTTTTTTTTTTTTTTTTTTAGTGTGCAGAATCACGTTGGGCAAAGAATAACACATGAGATGAATGCTTGTCAGATAGGCCCCGAACATGCCAGCATGGTGGGTGTAGAGAAATAATCCTCATTGTTCTCGGTCGAGTACAAGCGTCAGAACCCACTTGCTTATGTAGGCGTTCTCTGCCAGGCTGCTGCTGCTGCTGCTGCCCCATCGCACACACATCGCACTGCTGCTGTGAAAGGCTGCTGGAGCACCATCACAACTCACACACACCGTAGAGTCCGTAGACACACACAAGCGCACACTGGCTGCTTGAGCGCTTTGTGTAGAAAGAGAGAGGGAGAGACTTTAAAAATACTCAATTAAAACAAGTGAGTGAGAGTAATATAAAAATGTCGGAGTTCAGAGGGACAAAGAGAGAAAAAAAGAGAGACAGTGAGACGAGCACAGGTAAATCAGGAATCAGGAATCTTCTTCAGCAGTTTGCATTGTCCGATGAAATTAAGGTTCTGAGCTCCGGTGCAAAGGGCATAAACAAAATTTAAAAAGAGGAGAAAAAGAAAATCTATATACTCAAGAAATATATACAAGCCAACTAGAGATGTCGATATTAGCATAAAAATGTAAAAACGGTATCGGATTTTTTTTTTTTTTTTTTTTGCTTTTAAACCGATAAAATAATGCTTGCGTTACACCGAAATAGTGCCTATATAGTGCCGGCGCACAGATGATGACCTCATCAAGCTGTGTCTTGAAGCGTATAAACAAGCGTGGATGGCTGCATTAACAAACTTGCTCGCTCGGTTTCAACGCTATGTCTGTGGTTTGGAATTATCGATATTGGGTATCGAGTTTGACAATATCGGCATGTCGGATATCGGCAAAAAGCCAATATCGGACATCCCTAATGCCAACGCACTGGCATCACTCAGCATCTGTGCAGCAGCTCTCCATTTCAAATGCCTGGTTACCACTTTCTGCTTACTGTCTGATGTGCAAACGTTGAATATACGCCGCTCCCTCAGCTCGCTGATCATACGAGGAGTTTAAAGAGCATGAAACACCTCTTGCAGCGCTTCATCTCAGGCGCGTTGCTGCACCATCTCATGTGTTCTTATGTGCGTGCCGTTCGCCTCCCTCATCTAATGATGTTACCCACCTTGACTGAGACAGCTGGCCTGCCATGCGAAAACGGTGACACCGTGATGCCCGATTGGTGCGCCACACGTCTCGTCATTATTAAAGGTGAGACAAAGGCGCAACTGAAAAAGTGTTGCGCGTCTAACGTCATTCCTCGCCACGTTCGGCGTGAGAGCGGCAGTCTGGCACCCTGCCTGATCGCGGTTTTCGTGGCGATAATGACAATAGTAGCATTCGCTGACGGGGAAGAGCAAGGGAGCGTAATCATACAGGTGTTGTATGTTGTCAGGCGACATGATGGAGATATTTAAAAGCCTGAGTGATTGAATGAGGTTAGAGTTTCAGAAACTTTGCGGCAACAAGGAGCCGTTCAAACTTGTATGAGCTTGTCTCAGTTTCCATCATGATGCATCATTTTGTCCTGCTGACTGCTACACACACACACACACACACATACACACTTTTTTGGTGTGCATTTCCTTGATCTTATACGGCACAATGCAAGTAATTCAAACGGTTAATAATACCTGTGTAGCTTAGGGACAGACAGACAATAACACTTAACAAATCATGCACACACACACACACCTTTTTTTTTATCTCTCCACCCGTCTATCTCTCTCTATCTACTCGCTCACTCTCCCCCCTTTGTATCTCGTTCCGTCTCATGTGTCACATATCTAGGTTGATGTGCAGGAATGTTATTTTTTATATGGTTTGTTTTTTCTGCCGTGGTGTGATTTTCCCACGACATGGCCACTAAGAGGCTGATCTCACTGCAATAACAATCCAAGCTTCAGTTTGTCATTCATCAGTTTTGTCTCCAACAGTAAAAATATGACTGTTGGCTGAAAAATTGCAGGTATGCAGTCTGTCAAATGTGAAGTTCATGATTGATGGAACAAGCGCCAGTAGCAACAATGTCAAAACAAAGGTCTTCCTTGATACGTGATTTTTACCGGCGAACCATCCCATCATCCCCTTCAACATCTCTTACGCATGACAGGATTTTATTTGGTTTGCTCATTTTATACTTTTTATAATGTCTTAAACAGTTACCCGTCAAACTCTTCCTGCCAAAGCCGTTGGAAAATGACTCCCGCCCAAACGAAAGCTTTGTTAAGTGGCGATAAACGTGCGTGCGCGCACATTTGCTACGTGTGCGTATCAAAGCGCTTGTTTTTGAGTGCGCGCGTCTGCGTACATGTCACTGGCACGGGCGCGATAGTGGCGCAAGGGATCACATTAGCGCCTCCTCAGCGTCGCTCTGGGAACTGTGAGGCCACGATAAGACAGTTGTAGCTCTGAAGCTCAGGCAAAAAAAAAAAATAGAAAAAAAAGAGAGAGGCATGCTGGTGGAGAAGAGAGGACTGCAATGACTGGATAGTGCGGAGGAGGGAGACAAGAAGCGAGAAGAAGAGAAGGTGGGGTGTGTGGATGGTGGGAGTGTAAAAATCCTCTTTTGCCTTTTGGCGGTTGCTCCTGATGAGGCAGCTCCCTCTCTGGCTGCTATTACGTCAAAAATCCCTGCAATCGTTTTAGTCACAGTAGATGGGATGGGAGAGGACCTCAAAGGGAGGAAAACACACACAGCACACGCTCGCACACCTTTTAAGGGTTAATCTCTACCACCAGTGGCTTTGAAACTTGGTTAATTCTGGCTTAGGGCGCACAGCGGTGTTGCCAGATGCCGTGCTGCCGTTGCTTTTATATAACTCAGAATTTTCACAAGTTGAAATCATATTGATTTGTGCACAAAAAATGGGTTTATGTAATATTAACACAAGTTCAATAACAGTGGCAATCATTTTTGCCTGAGTCACCAATAGCTCCTTCAATTCTCCCCCGAAAGATGGAAGTTGTTTTGCCTTTGAATATATTTTCAGGCAACCGCAGTCACTGGGGTAAGCATCTCCATCTCTTGCGTGGTGACCGGAAATTTCCAGCTGAACCCCTGCTGAAACCTTTCACAAGTCCTTTCTGACGATTGCGGTAATGATATCCTTTCATCAGCGGCAAACTTGAATGACCCCAGGTCCTGAAAGCCTCGGCGAAAACAACTCCAGGTGTCTCGGCTGCGGCCAGGCTTGCCAGCCCTGCCCCTCCTTGCCTTTACCTCCATCTCCTACATTATCACAGCTTCAGCACAAGCACAGGACAAGTTAAAATGGCCGTGGAATGAAGGCTTTTTCCACACGTGTGCTGCTATCTGGACGTGTGAATGCCTGAATTAACATTGTGTTTGCGTGTCTCTGTGCTGAAAGATGGCGGGGGCAGAGGGTGTTGCAGCAAAGTGGTTGACAGCGAAGAGGAGAGACACGGGGGATGTTTTGTTACGGTCTTGAAAGTCTGAAGGCTAGTCGCGGAGTCTGGATGACACCTGATGCTTTTCTTCTCTGCCGCGCTCAGGCTTTGTTCTCTTGGGCTCCGTTTACCTTTCCACACGTCAATGGTTGTGGATAGTCAAAGCTTTATTGTAAACATCTGTATACATTTTTTCAAAACCAGTATCTCGGGTACCGCTTTGAGAAGCTTGCTCAAAAGCTCAGGTATTACCTTGGTGTGGTTTTGGATTTTATTTTTAGTCATATGTTGCTTCATTGCGCTCAGAATTTATTACAAGTCCGAAGTATGATACCTTCCCTCCACTGGATTTGACTTACTTGGTGAATAGGTCACTGCAACGCCGCTGTGAGCACAGGTAGAACCTCTGCTCAATTTACATGATTTCTTGCTTCACTTGCTGATCGTTGCATGTAAGACATCTTGCCTGGTGTGTAAGAGGCGATTGTTCGACGCGCAATTGTGCTTGGAAGCACAGGTTGAGCTCATCACGCTGTAATTGAATGTCCTCGCTTTCCGCAGGGGTCCTGCCTCAGTTCTATGTGTCACCCATTACCTAGAGAAGTGAGAGGAGATTGTTGGGTTCTGAGGTCACTGAAGTAGCATGATTCATGTGGCAGAGCAGTTTTTAAAATAGAGTGCTTCCGGTTCGATTCTAACTATACACAGTGACAGCACACAGCTCCTCGATGCAGTGTTGTCTCAAGAGGTTGAATTTTTCAAGTGAGGGATTAATGAAAGACGCTAATTCAGTCTAGTCATGCTGACTTGAGCAGAAGATGTTCTATCCCCATACAATTATACAGAATTACAGTAGTTATTTCTTGAATCAGGCTATTATAACTAAATTAACATGAACCTTTGCAATCCTCTGTTATAAGTTATTTGATCGCCTTGTTTTGTAGCTCATGCTTGTGTTCTGCAGGTTAATGTCTCGGGTAGTGCTGCATTTTTTTTCTTTACAAAATCAAGTGCAGCTCATTAGCCCAGAGCACACTGTTCAGGTTTGAGTGTCTCCTGGCCATGATGGGCCCAGGCTGTGTGGGTAATAACTCTGCCAACCTTTGGATAATCAGCCTCCCCTTGGTAGCCGAGGTGGGGGGACAAAATATGCCAGTGAGAAGGCGAATGTTGGATGCTGAAAGGGAGAATAGCAGAGGGAGTATATGTAGGATTCTTTTGTGGGTTTCCACTGTTTGGATGAGTGAATGATACAATGTCAGCAAAGGTTGCCACGCGTAGCGGCGTCGGGGTCTGACATCCAGGCCAAAGCCCAAACTAAACCACAGATCTCACTCGCGCGGACAGGAGACGGGAGAATTCTACCTCATTAATTCACATACAAAGGTTAAAATGTTTATGGTGTTTTTGCAGAGGTCAGGACCTTTGGAGGAGAAGGTGGAAAATGTTCGTCTATCCCTTGAGGCCCTAAAAACCATCTTTCCTAATGAGGTGCTTTTCATTTTTTTTTTTCTTTTTTTTTTTTTTTTTGAGAAGGGAAGATTTTAGCCTCACTACTCAGGGGCACAATGCCTCCCCTTCCTTATGTCAGATGGCTTCACTAATTAGGGACTAGAAATGTTAAGGTTAAAAACACCTCAGCGGAATCTAGCAACATTAAGATTAGGACGCAAATAGCTCGGGGCCAAGCAACACACATGTTGCGTGCAGTGTCCGCACATGGTCAGAGTCACTAAGCTAGTTTTTGTTTTGTTTTTTTGAGAGAGAGAGGATGTGTTTTACCCTCCCAACCTTGAATACCTCCCTAACTCTACTTCAAACACTAATTGATCCTTGTTGCTAGATATCTGACTCATAACATCAAAGAAACAATGCAATCATCTCCCACAGGTTACTTTCCCGCAACATGTCGCCATCTGATAGGCACAAATTTGTGCTAGTTGCAAAGCAGAAACTGACTGCATGTTGTAGTCGAAGTACACACTTAAAAAATTATTTATTCCTCCTCAGCATTTGACCCATCTTCATTTTTGTGGAGCACCTGGCTGCTCAGTGAGACGGGGCTGGCGCAGTGAGGTTTTCAATACCTCGCTCAGGGCGCATTGACGTTGCTGCTTTAGGACCAGTCTGAAATTGAAAACAGCAACCCTCAAACTCATTAATACATGGTAGCATTATTATTCATGTGCTGCAGTTGACTCGCTGTCTGAAAGTTTAATGGAGTGATTATAAATGCTCCAAATTAATAGTGTAGCGTGATATTACTTTTTTTCTTAAACCTCTCTCATTTCTTACCAGACTGTACCGGCGGCTCCTTTTGCTCTTTAGTAGCAGGCCGACAGCAAGTACCACAGGCGAAATCTTTAATTTTCCTCGACTGCACCACCTCAAGATTGTACAATATTGAGAACAAAGAGGTCTTCCAAGGACCGGGACTGGACTGGCACTGGGCGTTTCACCCCCTTCTCACACTCCGCTAAGGCTCCAGGGAAACTCAGCCAGCCCCCTTGCGAGAAAGAGATGAGTGAATGGAGGGAGAGAAGATTGACAGGGACAGAGTTTCAAAATTATGGGTAGAGATCCGCGGAGGCGAGACTTTGTTGTGCGGATGGAGACGAAGACGTTTGGAACGCCTTAATAGCAAATTTCATACCGTACGTCGATTTTTATCTCTTCCCCCAAATTGAGTCCATCTTTCCCCCCCCACTTATCGGTAACTCTGGTCTTCGCCTGCCTTTCAGACTGTGAAATGGAGAGTGGTAATTTCCCCGGCTTCTCTCTGTATGTTAATGAAGCGCTAATCTGTTCCTGAGCGAGTGCCTTAATGAGGGCGACATGCCCCTCGCCTCAGCCTGCCGGCTCCCGTTAAGCTACCATTATGGAAAATAGCACGCTGCCATACATCGTCGTGGGACCCAGCTGAAATCCGTGCCTTATTTCCACTTTTAAAGCTTTCTCCCCCTCTTTAACAAGACGACGAGCTCCTAGGAGGTTGTGAGCAGTAGATAAACAAACATAGTAATGATGAGCGCCGGGAGCGGCCGCGCAGCTCTCAGGTTCTGGCCTTTTTACAGATGTTGAGCTGCCGGTCGGGTTAAATAGGCCACACAGGACACCCTGATGGAGACGGAGACTGAGGCCCTAGCCAAGGGCCACACCCCTCCTCTCTCCCCAGATGTTCGCCCTCCTCCACCAACAAGCTGCTGCGTTATTCACCAAAATATTGCCTCTCAAAGAGTCCGGCATCGACTCTAAGAAATTGAATTAGCAGGGATTATTGATGTTATTTTCTGCTAATTTAGGTCCCTCCATTGAATGCTTCATATCCTCCTCTCCCTCGCGCCTGCTGATGGCGATAATACTCGCTGGCATTTAGGGAGGCGCTCTTAGCCAGATTAAAAGTAAGAACAGATGCTGCTTAAAGCCGAAAACACTTTTCAAAGACTTGTATCAAAGCATATTATGGCTTTATTCATTTGGCATGTATCTAGGCCAGCCCAGCCCCTGCCACGCCCACAGACCACATATGACGGGTGGTGCGGTGGGTGACTATGAAATGGATTAACTCTCTCTTCCTCCCTGTCTTTGTCTCGCCGGCTCGCTGCCGTTACCCCAAAAAATGTTCACTCCCCACCGCCCAGCAAGGGACAGACGATGTCCCTTCGTTTTCGCGTGGGGACGGCGCCCGCTGATCTCGTCTCAGCAGTATTTGTCTTGGAAAAGTAAATGCTGAAAAGGAGGTCAGACGAGCGCAGGCGTCTTGTGACATTATCTCTCCGCGCACTCCACACACACTGCGCGATGCAAAAGATTACGTTAGCATTGGAGTGATATTCCACTTCAATTCAAAGTGGTTCAACATCATTGCTTGACTCCTCAAACTTCCTTCTTAGGCTTTGCAAGGCTAGTATATAGCAGAAATTCAAATGCCGATCAGAGCTCAAAGAGGTGTTATTTGAATTTGAAGTCACCCTGGAACACAAGTTTTGTAGGTACGTGAGAGGTCACCTGCACTTCCTTTTCCAGCTGCTTACATTAGTTAGCTGCAGACACTGAAATCTTTAGATTTGTGTTCAAATGAGGAAAAGATGTCTGTGCCATGTCTCACATGAGTCTTGAATATTTGTGTGAGGATTTTAAGACTCTCCCCCGCCGGCTTTGCAGCAAGTTTCCCAGTTCATCCATCAATAAGATAGTCGTGAACTGCACCAGTTTGTCAGATTACGACGGCTGCTGCCTGGTAGTGCTGTTTGATGTAGGCAAAGCTCGGCGGCTTGCACCATTTCATTCCTTCAACCCACACGGCTGCCTGTCATCCGAATTCCTAAAAGATATGCTCCTCTTTTATAGAGGAGCACTGTAAATCATATATCATACCCATGACTTCAACGGGTGAATTTCTGACTGCGTGTGTGTATATATGAGTGTGTATATGTGTGTGTGTGTGTGTGGCACAGTTTTGGACCAGGTCTGTAAAATAGATGACAGGAGCAGTCCTTGGTGCCACAGAGAGAAAAAGCTGACACATCTTTCTCAATCGCATCTCAAAAATTCTAAAAACAGTTTCACACATAACATGGGGATTTTTCATGATCCTGCCCCAGGCTTACACCAGCAGAAATATTTATGTGTTTATATGCTTTATTTTTGCGAGTCAGTCGGAATACTTCAAAACGCAAGAGGGAAACACTTACGCACAGTGTCTTGGTTGCGACTCAAAGACCGTCAGGCTGCGGGGAAACCAGCAACCACAGCACAGGCCGGATGACGCATCGCGGCCGTGCCGACTGGAGGCTGTGATCAGAAACAGACCGTCTTTCTATACGGAGCCGACCGCAGAAGGCATAGAGGAGGCAGGAGGGCTCGCGGAGCTGTCATATTTCCCTCAGGGAGAGATCGCAGGGGCAGGGATGGTTTCATTCTCATGTGGTTTAATAATAGCGGCCCTCTACCTCGGCACGGAGAACGATGGGGGGAGCCCGGCAAAGTGTGGCATATGGCCAGAGGACCTCCCAAAGTATCCATCTCCGAGGTTCACAAGTGTCACACGCACCGCAGATATCGCCCAAAAGCCCGATGGTCCCACGAAAATTAGTCGGGGGTTCTCTAGCGTGTGTCCTCTGCACGCTTATGTGCTGGATCGCAAGTGCGTTTGATTTACTGTATGTTGTTGCTGCGGAGCGTGGAGAGGCCATCGAGGAGGATGTGGCCACGGCGCGGTGGGCGCAGTCATCGCTGATTAGCTCGGCGAACCTGTAGATGAGCACAGATGTTGACCAGGCTGCCGAAGAATCGGGATGTCGGCACGCACGCGACGAAGATGATGCAAGCCAGATTCGGACCAGATTGCAGCTTGATTAAGTGTGTGTTGAAAAAGATGGAGAGTTGAGGCGGCCGGCACTTTTTTTTTTGGGATTCTGACACGAGTGGATAGTTTTTCATGTAAACATCATGTGCACCCATAATCAATGCTGACAAAATGATTATGCAGTCGTTTATGCAATTTAGCACAGTTTCCCAATGAGCTCTGGCACGTAGTACAGATAAATCGGATAGAGGGCACCCAACAGCTGGCGACCCCCCTGCTGACCAAGTGGTGAACTCAACCAGGGACCTCCCACCCCTCTGGATCCACACCCACCAAAAAATCCATCCCTGCAGATCAGAGGATGTGTTAGGTGTGTTCTCTGTTTGGTCTCTGAGCATCTGGGGAAGCAAAATGCCATTAGAGCAACTCCCTCATGCCGAGAGTGAGGAGGGAAATGAGCTCGGTGTCGCTTCTTACATTCACCCTCACTCAGGCTTTGCCTATTTTGCCTTTTCTTCTCAACGGCTGCCTCGATTCTTTTTATCTAGTTGATACTTACAGCATCACTAATAGCTTGGACCACTGTTGATATCACGTCGAGTACATCTGATGCCATGTTGGAAGCTGAGTTGCGTTCGTAGGTGGACTTGGACCTAGTTAGACCTCTTTGGGGTGGGTTTGTCATGGCTCCATGGGAGCTAAAGTGGCCATTCCCGTAGGCCTTGTAGCTCCATCCAGGGATTCGTGTGTCCTCGCCTCTGGCCCGGGTGCCCTGTGGACAATTCTGGCCTAATCAAATTAATGCTGAATGAATAATGCAGCAAACATGTGGCTTACAAGCCGGCATTGTTCCCAACATGAATAATCAAAGGGTGAAATATGAATTTAAGATAAAAACCAACTACTGAAAACGGTGAATTTTGCCAGTAAAAGTCCCAAAATTACAATATTCAAAGAATAACAGAACTGACATTTGCATAAGAAAAAGTGCAACAAAAACAGCGGCAGCAAAAAAAAAAAAAAAGGGGTCTAAATGTAATCGAAATGTGAAAAAAGAAATCCATAAAAAGTCTCCATGGCAATACAAAAAGTAATGAAACTATACAACATAATAAATAAATGTCTGAAGTGCAGTGTTTAATTTATCGCAGGCATTTATCAGTAAAGGCCTCTAAAGCCTCTATTTCATATGAGGAGCTGAGCCGCAGCGGGAAAGTAGTCATTTGCTCTGAATGTCACAGAAAAAATGTCACAGCCCTCTTTATGGCATGGCAGAGGGCTGTGAAACCACAGAAACTTAGGTGAACTCTGCAAAAGTTTTTTTTTCTTTTTTTTTATACCCTTTTTTTTATCAGCAGTTCGTAAAATGAATATAATAGCCGAGAATACGGTGATGTTTGGGGGACTTTGTTTAAATGTTTTTTGTTCGTCTTTTTTCTTTTTTTTTTTTTTAAACGCTCCAATTACCCATCCCGGCCCAAGCGCCTGGCATTACAGGGGAGGCAGAGAGTTCGTTTTCCTCCACTGTGTTGGAGCTTTATTGATTTCCCTCTTTTTTTAGCTTTACACTTTTTTAATCCGCCCATCTGTATTTTTCTTCAGATTGTGGGTGTCAAGAAAACAAACGCTGAGCCCGATGGACTGCTGCCTCTCAGAAATAAACCACCGTTTTGTGAGAGCTGTGTGTGTGCGTGTGTGCGCGTGTGTGTGTTCTCACGCATGCATGCCTCCTGGCAGAGTGTGCGTTCATTTTCCTGTGTGCTTGTGTGTCTGCGCCTGTGTATATGTTTGTGTTTGTGTGTGCTCATGCATGCTTGCCCTCAGGCAACATGTGCATGTATTTTCCTGTGTGTGTGTCTGTGTGTGACTGTGTGTCTGTGTGTGTGTATGGCTGTCATTCTGGTCCAGTGGGAGGCCCATTGGGCGCAGACAATCCCAGGCTTTGTGTGTGTGTGTCCTGCTGTCAGGCTCCATACTGTACTGAATGGGCTCTCAGGAGTAAAGCGTGTGAAAATCCCACCCTGTCCCACCTAGAGACAGTCGGTTGCGTGTGTGTGTGTGTGCGTGTGTGAGCGGAAAAGAGTGAGTGACAGAGTGAGAATTTTGGTGATTGTGGGTGTCAAGGATTGGAGGCAATGGGTGAAGGAAGACACACACACATATAACCACAACTGGCACACTGTGTGTAGGACACACAGGTGGGAAATGAAATGATGATCTCTGACCAGGGTAGAGGTCTCTGGATTCCCTGTGTCCTCCTTCTTCAGAGAGGGGTTGGAGGGGGCGAGGGGGAGGTTGTCTGTGACTCACGTTGCTTGCGTTTGTGTGTGTGTGTGTATATGTGCATGTATGTGTGTGCTCAGGAGGAGGATGTGTGAGCAGTGGACTGTGATGGAGGCCTGCTCACGTCAACAACCACAGCACAGGATGTGGTGGATTCTAATTAGGGGAGGTAGACGGACTGTGTGGTAGAAATCGTGA
>OMPJ01029549.1:14707-27442 GCA_900312935.1 Carapus acus
ATCGTGAGCGAAAACACACACACACACACACACACACACACTGGCCAAGCCGGACATCTGTGACTTCAACCACATGAGTCAAATCCAATAGGCAAACCAGCCTCAGTCCCAGTCTGACCACCGAGGATATTATTTGTTAACCCGTCTCGACAGTGAAAAGTTTGGTGACTGCTTTCCCAGCGCGGACGGAGGTTGTTATGAGGAGCATTGATATATGGAAAGGTATTTTAAGCAAAGCTCTTTATTCACGACAAACCTTCCTCTCCCCGCTCCCCCCTCCGTCTCCAATCTGTGTGTGGCTGATTGTTTGCGTCGTGCAGCCTGGCCTCTCCCGGCACAAACATCTGCAGCCGCCTCTCGTCTAATTGGTTCTCCCAATACGTCCGAGGGTAGACGAGAGTAGACGGCAGGTGGGCCCGCTTTCAATAAAATGTCAGCCCACCGCCAAGCCAGGGGCTGGACGGCTGGCCGACAGGCTGTTTACAACAAAAGGAGGCTCAATACGCAGCCGAGACGAGAGCAAAGTTAGAGCGAAGAGGATATCGGGAGTGGAGGAGGGAGCGCAGAGCTAATGAGAGATGGAGAGGAGACGGATGAGGGCCGGGGAAGTGACGCAGAGGCAAAATAAGAAAGGCCAGGCAGTGTATGTGCGATCCTGTGTGTGTCCTGTGTGTGTGTGTATTTGTGTGTGATGAGCGGAGACCTCCCGTTGTACATTTCCTGCCCCAAGGCGTGGCCCAAGAAACAAACAGCATGTATAATGTGGGAGAAATGGAGTAACAAACAGGCAGGAGTGTGTCGCTGGTGGCAAAGTTGTAATTGTGTTGTTGTGCTTCCTTGTGTGTGTGTGTGCGCGCGGGCTTGTGTGCGTGTACACGAATGCGCGAGTTCAAATTAGCGACTTGTACGTGAGGGTGTTAACCTGTAAATGCGGGTCGTTCACTGTGAAAGTGTGTGTTTGTGTGTGTGTGTGCGCGTGTGTGTGTGTGTGTGTGTGTTGGGATTCTTCCCTGTAGCTGTCAACCTGCTGCCTCCATGTGCACTAATGGTCGACCCACTGTTTCTCTGTGAGTTGTTTTATGAACCCGGCAGCCATTTTGATTGTTGTCAGAAGTTTCTCGGGCCTCTGCAACATTACCGCCGACTCTGTTCGTTTTGAACCTCCTCTCTTCTCTTCTCTTCTCTTCTCTTCTCCTCTCTTCTCTTCTCTTCTCTTCTCTTTTCTTCTCTTCTCTTCTCTTCTCTTCTCTCCTCTTCTCCCTCGTTTGTGCACATATCTCGCCGCACACGGGCATTTCTCTTTCTGAGTGCGGCTTTATGATTGACAGGTTCTAGTATTTGCCTTTGACAGCCCTTATTTGTTGCAGCTGACAGGCTTTTAGTGAATGGCTGACGTTTTGGGATCTGTCACCGCGTGATGGCTACTGGGCGGCATGGATGCAGATATCCCCCCCCAACACACACACACACACACACACCCCATGCTCCATTTTAAGCAACAATACACAATGCATGTAAATTGCGCTGAGAATGTGTTTCCAGAGCTTCCCTGAGCTCACAAGGTCCTGGGAAGATTAAACAAGAGAGGTTTTGCACAATTAAATTGATGTCAGTCCGTTGATGCTGACGAAAATCACCGGCTAATTGAAACAACAGCACAAATTCAATCGATGATACACATCAGCCTCACACTGAAAACAAAACAGGAGGAGGTGACTGCTGACTCCCTCTTGTCGCTACACAAAGTTGGCACAATGGGGCATTTCTGGTCTTTTCTGTTTTATTTTAAAGAGTGTTTACTACACCAGCTATTGCTGCCGCCATAGAACATCACTGATCTGACCCTCATCACAAATGTCTGTCACGGTTTGTACGGAATAGACAACTAATTTATGCATGCATGAATTACTCTCACACACGCACACACGCATTTGCATACGCACACTTGTCATGTGGAATCTGCCATGTGTAGTCGCCTCATTAAAGTCGTCTTTTTTGAACAACACAGCAACACGTGTGTGGACGTATGATATTTTGCCATTTCTGTGATTAGCGAAGCCGTAATGAGCAGCCGAAATTTAATCAAGGTGAGCTTGCCGCCGTCGCCGGCTGATTTGGTATCCGTCACACTCGGACACTCTGACCCGCCTCCGCCTCGCCATCTGTGTTTCCTCCTCGACAATCAATCAGGTGGTCACGGGCGAGGAAACGCGCTCTAGAGATGACGTGCAGACAGATGTGTGCACACACACGCTTCCGCGCGCGACATCAAAAAGCTGGAGGAACACCTGTGGCACTAAAACAGACAACAAAAGTTTCAATGGAGGCAAGAGGAGCATGTGTTTTGACAGCCCAGATGCTCTTTTTGTCACAGTATCTTATTTTAGCCACACAAAACCGATGATAAATCAAGAAACGATAAAAAAAACACAACTAGTGAGACAAAATACACAAAGGTTGTTTACTCTCACACTACATTTTTATGTATTTTTTTATGCTTGTGCTGTTATTGAGGGAAAAACGCAAGGTGTGATATATACAGTGAATAAAATTGTACAATTTGTTAAAATCGCTTCAGAGGAGAAGCACAGGAGCGGAACACACATGCACACGCACACACACACAGGCATGCACCCCAAACCGGCTCACTAATACTGTAGCTCCCTCGAGCTCTAACAGCAGGAATCAGAATTTTAAATAAGAATTCAATGGAAAGATTCAGTATGAAATTGTAACTCGATGAATAAAGAAGTAGATCAATCAAGAAAAACTGGTGCACACACGATAAAAAGTTGAAGAGAATAGACGGGATCCATACACAGACAACTTGCACAATCTTTTTTGAGATTTTCACAAAAACCCTCAAAGGCTGGTGGGTGTAGACAGGTGGACAGATGAGCCTCTGCAGCAGTGACACACACACACACACACACACACGCGCACACACACAGGCACGCGCGCGCACACACACACACACTCACACATAGTGGTTAAATTGACCGCAAAGACAAACAGGAATGCAATGAAGCGTCAGTCAGTCAGCTTTCTGTAAGGGCTGCGGTTGCCCGTGGCAACCTGACAGCATCTCAGTCAGCAACCATGATATTTTTCTTTGGTGGGCTTAGATAATAAGATGCAAAACAAAAACAAAAGAGATGAAGACGAGCACGCAACCGCAACAATTTGAGGCACGGCAGGTTGAAGTGTGCGAGTTTGTGTTTGTGTGTGTGTGTGAGTGAGAGAGAGAGAGATGAGCGGTGAGGATAAAGGGATGCCAGAATTTAGCAGCTCTGCCTTCTGTATTCCCTTTGTGTCTTTCTCGCTCTGTCTTTGTCTTTCACTGTCAAGATTTCTCTTTGGCGGGAAGCAGCCAGTGAGCGACACGCGGCTTCAATTGTCGGAGCGATCACAAAAGTTTGAATAAGGGCATAAGAAAAAAAAGGAAGTAACAAAGTCAGAAAGTCATGCAGGGCAGCGCAGATGCAGATGTTTTATTTGAGAGTTTTATGTCGGAAGTGTGGGGTGGAGTTTCTTTTCACACCAGCCGTTACATAAAAAAAAAGAACGTATTCAATATTAGAGATTGTGAATGGACTATATAGAGAAAGCTGATGGGTAGCGGTGGGATTCGCTTCGAGGCGCTGCAGCAGCGGTGACTTGCTTTGGGATTTGTCCCTTTAAGGAGAAGCCTGGGATGAATTCAGCAACCATCTGCTTTGGAAACGACCGCTCTACCTGGTCCTCTGGGATCGATGAAGTCTCTCTGATTCTGATCACCTCTGCAGAGCGAATGGCTCGTGCAGATCAACAGAGTGAAATAGCAGTAAAATGCATAAAATTGGGGTCTCGGACCTTTCGCGAGCGGAGTTAATGAGTGGAAAACGGGTCGGCTGAAATGCATTAAAGGAGCCTGACCGCAGATGGCTCACTTCAGCCTTGCTGCGAGCTGATTCCTGAAAAGGGGGACGAGTAAAAAAAAAAAAAACCCTCCAGTTACACATTTTTCAGGGATTCTCAACACTTCTCTCCCTCGGGACGCAAAACACAAACTTCCCCTCGTCAGAGTCTCGCCAGTTGTCCTGCTTTACGGCGTGACGGAGAGCAGCCGCCTCCTTTTGTCCGCGATCCCGCCCGATGTGTTTTATCGTGTTCTGCAATGAACTCCGGCGTCCATTTCTCATCTCGCCAGGACGCGCTTGGCTAGAAAATGTGGCGCCGTCTCTCTGCCGGTGAATTTATCGCGGGCTCTCCGGCTTTTTATTGGCTTTCCAGTTAAATTAGGACACGTTCAGTGGGTGGGCAAGAGGCTTGGGGGGATTCTGCTGGCTCTCGTTTTATCCTTTATTCTATTTAATTAGTTCTGTCCCCGTCTCTCACTCTCTGCTCTCCTCCGTTTCATCCGCAGTCCGCCTCTGTTTTCGTTACCTCCTCGCCGTCCCTCCTCGCCTCCATGACATCGTTCCTCCCTTTTATCGTCCGAAAACGATTCCGATTCTTAGAAGAACTTGTCTTTGTTATCGAACATGTGCTTCTTTTCCATCTCCCCTTATTTGCACTCTAGCCATATTTTATGAAAAGAATTGTTTTTAAAGCATCCCCACTCACTCAGGTTCCCCTGCGCCTCACGCCCGGCGTGGCAGGCTCTTGATTGCTGCAAATGTCTGACAACACCGACTTCTGGAAGCCGTAACGACATAAAAGCATTTTCGCCCTCCAATCCGGTCACGACGTGTCAACCAAATACCTCTCAAAGTTGAAGATCACAGCGCCGCTGTCTCCCCAACAACGGGGGAAGGAGGAACAACAGGTTGTTTGTTGTGATCCCGGAACCCGCTAAAGTACTTTTCTGAATGTCAGAAGCTGACTCGTACTCTCGGCCGTCATCTCAGCGGTGCGTGGGCCGCTGCGATGACGCTCAATGTTTCCTCGTGTGCTTTCGCCAGAAGTCGCTGCCAATAGCTAGATTTTTAGAATCTGCATTTCAACTTCCAGCCTATAGCTGCAGCAGAATATTCAGGTCTGCTCGGCATGAATGTTTAATGAGCGATCGCGATTGTTTTGGAGGACATTGTGTTGCTTCTCCCTCAGTGTGTAGCCCATATCGACAAAATATAAACGGCATATGCATGTGGAATGACTGATGTTTGTTTAATTAGCTTCATTAGGTTTCGGCTTTGCCCGCACACATGTGATTGCTGCACGTGTGTGTGTCTGAGTGTGTGTGTGTGGGCACTGGTGGTATCCCCATTAGTGTTAGCCTAGATATGTCAGAGCCTTGTCGAGCAAACTCAACCCCGAGGAACAACGGGGCGGGCCGCACCGACAAACACACACGTAAACACTCCCGAGTATATGCTCTCTGGACAAACACGCTGATTTTGTCTCCCTGAATGCTCGTTCCTTTCTGTCGGCACACACTCTTACACGCAGAGAAACACACAGATGCACGACCATCCATGCCTGCGGAGAGCTCGGTCTGGATCAGATGGGCAATTTCATACCAGCTCAAAACAACATTTTGGTAGCAGCAGATGTGATTGCTTTATTGCTGCTTGATCTCTCACACACACACACACACACACGATCACACACGCACACATATGTTGTCCCTCTGACTTTCATCGTCGGAGCTTAAAGGAACAATTGATAAAGGCGGGTCAATAGAAATCAGACACTCCAATCAGAGGTATCGGCGACTTTTCCCGTCATCTATCGGGAACGTTCCTTCGCTAACCGGCCTTCCCGAGCTCTGTCCTACATTCTTTGCGCGCCGCTCTGACAGGAGACACTGTTTCGCCGTTACTCTCTCCTTCTACAGGCTTTAAACCTCTTAAATCTCTGTCATCAATTTACCGCGACACCTGACCCCCCTCCCCTCCCTCCTCCTCTCGCCCTCAACGCGCCCGAGGCACCGTTTACTCCCTCAGCGCCGGGCGGCGAACGGCAGTCGACCATGATCAGACTTCACAGTCTCCTCTCGCCATCCCTTCGTCTCCTTTATCTCCACCTCCCGCCGCGATTGCTCGCGATTTTTGTCGCCATGTATCAACATTTGGCAGCACTTAGCGCCCCGGCTCCCTCAGAACGCTTTGGTCTATTGCAGCTATTTTCTGAATGACGGGGCTGTGGATAAAGTGTTCTGCCATTACCCGACAAACAATAGGTGTTGGCATGCCGTGTGTATGTGTGTGTGTGTGTGTGTGTTTGATGACGCCATAATGCTAGTGCTGTTCAAAATGGCCTCACCATCTGTCAAAAGAGGAATGGAAGTAGGAGCGGGGGGCACAGGGGCGACTATATAACCTAATGCAAGCCCACCTAAGATCTAAGGTTGCCTTTTCTCCTCAGTGTGTGCGTGTGTGCATGTGTGTGTGTGAGAGCACAGCTGGCACTCGCCGCCTGTTGAGATTGCACGATGAAGTCATGGGCCCGGTCGGCGATGTAAACAATCTCCCTCGCCCGCTCGCCCGCCCTTCCTGCCGCCTGCGTTCTATTCGTCTAACACGCTGTAAACAACTGAATCGGCTCGCTTCCCTCCTTTTTTTTCTTTTTTTTTTTTTTTTTTACACTCACATGTTTTGCCTTAACCACAGCGGAAGTCGGGCACACACGGTCACACACACGCACACACACACACACACACACACGGAATCCATGCCCGCACGTGTTTTTTATTGCACGTGCACCTGTTCGGATTTCTGTTTGAGCAGTAAACCAAACATATTGGAGATCAATTGGGAGCACACATGCACACACACACACACACACATGCGCACACACACACACAGTTACAGAGTCAGTGCCTCCCTGACATCTGCTTGATGAATTTGTGCCCAGAGTCATTTTCTGACATTTTTAGGCATATCAGGGATCAAGTGAAGTGAGCGAGCGGATGGTGACACACTCGACCACACGTCGATATAATCCGTCTCAACTGGCCCACGCTGGGTAAATAGAGAGACTGACAGAGAGGAGGGGGTGAGCGAGGGAGAGGGAGAGGGGTGGACGCTTCTTCTCCCCGGGTGTATTCTAAACCGGCTGATGGATGAGCGCGATCATACTCGCAAACTAACTTGAGAGCGGAGATGCAGAAATAATTAATGGGGCTTTTTATGGACGGCACCGGGCGATGGCAGAGTTTGACACAACACAATAAGTCTTACCACCCACCATGTCCCTGTCCCTCCCCTGTCTCTCCCTGTCCCCTCCCCACACACTCTCTCTCAGATGCAGGAGAACGTGTTTGTGGAGTTTAACCACGAGGAGCTGCTGGATTTCTACAACAAGGTCGGCATGTTTTTCCACATAGTGTACAAAAAGGTGTTTGGGTGCGCGCTTTGTGTGTGTGTGTATGCGTGTGTGTGTGTCCGTGTGTCCTTGTGTCCTTGTGCTCCATTGTGGTGGATTGTGCATGTGTGTAAGATGTTTACATCGCAGCCTGATCTGTGGCTACCTAACAAAGAATCCACTCTCTCTCTCTTTCTCTCTCTCCCTCCCTGTCTCTCTCCCTGTCTCTCTGTCTCTCTTCCTCCCTCTCTCTCCATCCCCCCCACCCCCCACCCTCTCTCTGTCCCTTGTTTATGTCTCGAAGAGTGTTGCTTTTCACAAAGCACTCACATCACTTTTCTCCTCTCTTTTCGCAGTTGGAGATCGTGCAAGGACAGTTAGACTCCCTGACTTGAGTCCTGGGCCTCACATGCTGGCAGACACACAAGCGGACACACACACATGCACAGACACACACACACACACACACACAATCACACACACAATATTCTAAGTGTTCTATCTAAGAGCTTGGCTGCCTACTCGGCCTTGTGATGCCACTCTCGCTCTGGTTTATTAGGGAGATTGGCGAGTACTTTGCAGGCCATCAGCATCATGAATGTACTGTAACATTGAAGACATCCTCAATGTCAAAAGTACTCCAATGCAGACTTGGCAGGTGTACTTTTACTACACATTTTCTGAGATAGGAAATGTCACACCGCAGATGAATGAGCCTTTGTACCCAATGCCACGTGGGGATGATCAAACGCATAAAGTCGAGGAGTGCCACGAGAGGATAAGAAAGAAACGTGTTTGAAACAAGCAAACCAGACCGTAAACTCTGCGAATGAACTAACGCGTGTGTGTCCTTTTAATAAAATCTAAAGTGGAGGTGAAATCCATCCGAGGTGTTGTTATTTAGTGAAGCCTCATTATTTCTCATTAAGCCCGACCTGGACTGCTGTCTCAACAGATGGGTGCCCTGCCAGCGTGTGTGTGTGTACGAGTATGTGTGTGTGTGTGTGTGTGTGTGTGCGACTGCATGGATCCCTGTGTATGTGTGCTTGTGGTCACGTGTCTCTCTCGCAGTCTCGGCAAAGCCAGATCGACTTTGATGTGTGTGTGTGTGTGTGTGTGTGTGTGTGCGCGTGTGTGTGCGTGTGTGTAATGGTGTATGAGTCGCCGTGTACAATCAAACAGAACTGAACGTGTTTCAAACACGCTACCCGTCCATCTGTTCGCTGACATCACACACATAAATAACAGAAATAGAATTTGTTGCTGCTCTTCCAGGTCTCATTGCCCAAACAAATAAATAACATTTATTTATTACCAAAGAAAAAAAAAGCATCCTGATCTTGTATTCACACTTCCCCGCCACAAGAATTAGTAGGTGCAGTGCCTTGCCCAACGGCGCCTTTGCAACCTGCTGACGTCGAAGTTCACACACATTCAGCAACAGCGTCACACCCGCTCACGCCTCTCACCACTCACTCCGGCGTGGGAATTCGAGCCAGGATGTACAGCTGCTTTTCTCCTTTTGAGAAAAGTCTGCCAACGGCCTGACGAGCGAAGAAGCTCGTTTTAGCTCTCTGAGAGTCACACACACGCACACAAATAATCACACACCCGTAAAAGCTCTCAACGTAAACAAATGACGACATTTTCCTACGCTATTGTCCCCAAATAGTTATCCTCTTCCTCACTGTGGTCGTCCATACTGTTTTCTGCTTTTGCCACCATGGAGAAAAAACAAAAACAACAGAAAAAAACAAAAAACAAAAACGCCAGCGGCTGCAGGGAGTGCTTCGTTCCACAGCGAGGAGAACAGATGGCGAGGCCGAGCAGAGACGGCCGCACCGGAATGAGACCCGCACTGAGTTCAAGCAGAACACAGTGCACGAGGGAAGCGTGCGTGTGAGTGTGTGTGTGCATGCTCGGGCGCGGGAGTGTGTTTTGCGGGGCCGTGGCCGTGCCTCTGGTGATGCTCCTACCTCCGCGTGTGACTGTGACTGTGCAAAGGCCGAACAGTAGATGAGATGCTGATACCAGGTTTGCAGAGAGCAGAGAAACAAAGCAGAATAATTACATTTACTCCACAACAAGTCCTTGCTAACACGGTTACACGTTATCTGTGTGTTCTCTGTTTTGACAGCTGGTGTGTGTGTGTGTGGGGAAAAACACCAGTCTTTCAGTTTCCAGAACAAAATAGCGCCTGGATTATCAATAGAAAGAGAGAAGAGACTTTGACATCTTTCTGCCGCCTCACTCTGCTGAACAAACTGAACAAAAGTGCGTGTGTGCGTGTGTGTGCGCACGTAGGTATAACGTCCTTGCTAATCATAAAACATTAAAGAGTGTTTGCAAACATCAGTCTTGGCACTTATGAGGGTTCTCTCTCTCTCCTCCTCTCTCTCTCTCCCTCTCCCACTCTCTCTCCTCTTCTGTGCGTGTGTGTGTGTGTGGCAACACTAATTACTCCTGGCGTCACCATCAGTGTGTGTGGCGCATGTGTGTATGTGTGCGTGTGTGTGCTCGGGTGCGTGTTTGTTTTCTTCCCTCTCTCGCTCCACGCTTGGCCTGCGCCTGATTGACAGTCACCACTTTATTAAAAGACAAAGACGGAGACGTAAGCGCGAGTCTCTTCTGTAGCAGATAAACAACAGCTTTGCGCGGCTGCCGCGTGACTGAGCGGCGCAGACGACGACGACGGCACTCCAGCATGAGCGACGACGCCCATTTCCATCCCATTGTCTCAGTGTTTTAACAATATTTATGAATGTACGCACACTTGGCTGAGCTGAGTGCAAACACAGACACCCCCATTAGTCTTGCCGCGTTACGGCCCCCACTCTCTTTAATCTGTGCGGGAAATAGTAAATATTTGGATTTCATTCGCCCGTCTTCGGCGAAATTCATATTTAAACCCCATTCAGCAGACTGCCTAGAGTTAGAATCGGATTTATTGGCCAAGTGTTGTACTGCTGATGCGCGCACAAGCAGAAACAGACACACAAAAACATGTGCGCGCACACACGCTTGCACACACAAAACACACAAAACACTTTCTGCCAGTTTGTCACTCACTCTCATTACAGATGATGTACAAGTATGTTATCTATATACAATTTAAACGCTGTACTACTGTTTTTCTGTGGCTCCGTGTGCTGTATTATTTGTCTTTTTCTTTCGGCTGCTGCCTTCAGGGGGCGCCACACCAAATCATGAACCTTCTGTCAGGTCTTCCTAATCTCCTCCCACCTGGCAGCTCCATCTCCGACATCCTCTGTCCAATATATTCACCATCTTTCCTAAACTATTTCGATCTTGCCTCCCTGACCTTCTCCCCAAATCGCTCCACTTCAGCTGTTCCTCAGATGATCTCATTTTTAGTCCTGTCTAGCCTGGACGCCCCCAAAGCAAACCTCAGCATTCCCAAAATATTCGCTAATGGAATTATACAATTTTAATAGTGTGTACTCTACACCAGGGGTCACCAAGCATTTAAAGATTGAGGGCTACTTCATGGGCACTGAGGAGCACAACGGGCTAACAGGACCTGTCTGAGACAAACTTCCCAAATAACAGAATTGCATGGATCATTTTAGTACTGATAATGATAATTTTTGTGTCATGTGTTATGTTAAGACAGTGCTCACAGTGCTGGTTATTACGTCCCACATTTTAAAAAACATGTCCCACATTTTATGCAATATGCTTTGCGGGTGCCTTAAGGGGTCCTTGTGGGCACCCATGTGACTGCTGTTCAACATGCTAATGTTCAGCATGTACACAGGGAGGTAGCAGAGATGAAGATGCCGAGGACTCCTTCAGGAATAACCAGACTGGGCACGTTAGCGAAGTAGCTGAGGCGGAGCGGTTGGCAACGACGTCAGGGAGCCGAGATGGAGGTGGTTCAGTCATGTGAGGAGGAGAAATAGAGGGTGCGTCAGACAGAGGATGTTGGAGATGGAACTACCAGGTATGAGGAGAATTTCATGAAGGTTCGTAGGTGCAATAAGGGGGACATAACATGAGCGTGGCATCAGTGATACCAGTTGAGGATGACACGGGTTGAGATAAGAGATCCTCTGTGGTGCCCTCTAAAGGGAGCAGCCAAGAGGAGAGGAGACAGACGTATGTGCGGACATGTGGAGGAACATATACTTAAAAAAATACTAAAAGAAAAAAAGAAGATGTCAAGATGTCGGTATATACTCATATGATACTGTTATATTGTAGGTAATTGCGATACAATTTCTGACCAAAGTGAGGAATGTTTGTGGAGGATGCCTTGTGAGGGATCAGCAGGTTGTGTGTCCTGTGTGGCAGGAGAGGACCTAACAACCAAGCACTAGGAGACAACTGATGCTTGGACCTGTGGACGGACATGGGGAATCTGTGTGCCTTCGTCCGGAAGTTGTGGATCAATGAAGAATGAGCTTCCCCAAAGGAAGGATGGCCACTATCATTCTATTTATTACAAACGATTTAGGGGAAGGATAGTTGGAGGTTCACATTTCGTGGACTTACCTCACAGCTGTTGGTGCCACAGAAAAGAGACTGAACCTGGAAGCATCTGTGATTGTGCTGAATGACTGTTTGGAGATTGTAAGTAAACCTGATTAAATTGAATTTACCTCAATCTGCCAATTACGCTTTCGCACTGATAGAAGAACACGCAGGGGAGCAAAACGTTCTCTCCCAACACGTTAATAAGTTACAAAGTAACTTATTAAACATTTGATCGGCAGCAGCTAACGAGTTGTGTTCAAAAATAACTTTATGGTGCAAATCACTGGAAGAATAGACCCAGTTAATACATTTTTTCTCTCAACATTTCCTGCCTCCCACTGTCCACTACTAAATGATCCTTGTATCCAAACATACGTGTGCAATGATACGGATACAATAAAGCAGCAGAGGGCTAGTTGGAGGAACCTCAGCATTAGGCGGCTGGTATCTGTCTGCCCGTAATAACGTCAAACGAATCTGCTGGCACAGTTATGTCACTGCTTATCAGTCGGCGTCGGCGCTGGCGGGACGGGAGGCAATGATAGATCAGCGATGCCGCGCTCAGATGTGACAGGCCTGAAGAACACAGCCCCGCAAGTGTGTGTGAGAACCAGAAATGCCTGTTGGAGTCTGTTTGTGAGCCTCTGTCGGCGAATTCCCCGAAGAGCGGCGTCAAAGCCGCGTGCGCTTTGATGCCCCGGCAGAGTGAATGGGATCGTTTGTGTGTTTTACATAAAGTTCCAGGATGTGTGTGTGTGTGTATGGGAAGTGGGAGGGGAGTTGTTTGTGGAAGTGTTTTTGACGTTTCGTGCAGTGTCCGTTCTGTCGTGGGAGAGGAGCTGAAGCGGCCATTGCGCGGATAATGGCGGTGGTGGGATTCGTCTCACACCTCACTGTTTCGCCCTCACAGCCACACACACACGCACACACACACACACACACCACTTCTCA
>OMPJ01029550.1:8247-68445 GCA_900312935.1 Carapus acus
TGGCCGAGCCGCCTATGACAGTTACATTCTCAAGTCCCGCGCTGAATGAAACTTGATGCTCTCTGCGCTCTGTCAAAGTCGCTGCAACGTGAACGCCGATATTCCATCTGTGCCGCGACACTGATTTCAAATAAAAGGACTCCACTTTTCCCGATGCACCTATGCGTGTGTTTCTTGCTGTTTGCGAACACGTGTTTTTCCCGCTCACATCAGCCGGCCACAGACTATCGCTGAGGTAGGTTAGCGGCCGTGTTTAGGGCCACCTGACTCCCCACAGAGCCGAACGTTGTTAAGCGAAAGAGCAGAAACACAGATTTACTCCAGGAGAGAGTGGAAACGCCGACCCACTCCTCCCTCCCAGGAGTGCCAGCTGAAAAGCGCTGACTATATTCTACAAGGCTTTAAATCACCCTCAACAATGCTGGGACGTGTCCAAAAACAAAAGGAAGCCAAACTCTAAAGGACTTTGGCTACTGTTCCATGCTCCTCCATTAAAAGGGGATTCAAAGAAGCCAGGGTTCCATATTATCAATGTTTTGGGGAATGTATGAAGTCGTTGTACCACAGAATACCACATGTCAAGTGATGAAGATCGAAGTGTGTGATTCCAATAGTTGTTTCAGGGTGATATAGAATAAAAGACCAAAGCAGCCTCTGTTTACTTTTCCCAAAACATGGAGGCAAACACACCATCCATCCTCTGTGGTGTAGCGCCGTGCCCGTTGTGCGTTTGTAGTCTGCTGAGGGGAAGTCATTGGATTTCTGCCTCCGCCTGACTTCCTCCCACGCAGCAGGTAGCGACCTCTATCTGGCATAATTACATCCAGACCTGAGAGGAGTTTTTGTTTTCCAAATCTGCCAAGGTCTTCAAAAGCAAACCCTCCAATAAAGTCAGAAGTTCCCGTAAATCCTCCCACCCTGCCAGAATATTAATAACGTGCTCCGTCCCTGGCTCTCGGCCTCCACCGACAACAGTTGACTCCTCTCACCTTCTATTCTATTCTATTCTATTCTATTCTATTCTATTCTATTCTATTCTATTCTATTCTTGGTAGTATGGAGGACAGGAGATGAAATTTTAATTGCATAGTCACCTGAAAATATCCTCTCGCGGCGTATGCTCAGCCGTGTCTGTTCGCTGCTGTTGCTATGACAACAGCTGTCACAACAATGAAGGTGTAGTGACTGAGCGAATCTGCAAGCAGCTGGGTTGCAAATCTCCTGCAGCTTTTTTTTTTCAGCATTCAGATTTTTATTTGGTCAGTTTTAACCATTACTTACACTGTTCTGAACGACTTTCCCAGCCATGTCAACAATTACGCAACCGTATTTTCAAGCATCACAAACAATATCCGGCCTGGAGCGGCGCACCTTTTAAAGACTAATGGAAAATGTACTGTACTAAATGTTTTGCTTAAGTAGCACAACTGTAGCGACAATGTTTCAGCAAAACTCCAACAACTGTGATGAGATCCCAGGAGCCCGGTGCTCAGGTAATAATTCATCCCCGGAAGGTGGGCCGGGTCAGTGACTGATGAGGGGAAAAGGCTGCGAGTTGAAAGGGTCAAGGAAGGTGGTAAATAATGAGAATGGGTTTGGCTGTTATTTAGTGGGGGATTTTATTTCTCTGTTCACGCACACACCACATACACGGCCATGTAGACAGATGATGTTTTTTGGTTATGCGCACAATAAATGTTTTCAACTGCTGGGCAATGTTAAATTCATTAAATCTGCAGACAAAGTCCTGCTGTTGTTTTCGCTCTGTTTAAGCCTTTTTTTTTTCGAGCCGTTTCTTTTTCTTGCCTCAAAGCAAAAGCGCTGATGTCCTTGGCAAAAGTAGCAATCTCCCCTCCCGAGGCCTTCAACCTTCTTACTCCCTTTTTGTTGCATGTTGACATCTTGTGTCAGACTGGAGCAATTAAATAAACACTCTCATTTTGTGAGGATTTTTCTTTCTTTCTTTTTCTTTTTTTTTTGCATGTGGTTTCTATACGGCGCGGCAGTTCCACAGTTGCACATGTCATCATAATGAGCTCCACATGAGACTAATTTTCACCGTTGGGAGCAGCAGCCACGACTTACAATTACGGCTTACTTACAATTATTGAAAGTAAATCCAAAGCCCACCAGGATAAATGAGAGCTGTGTCTGAACTAATGAGGCTGCTCCAACCCTTCAGTCCCTGTATGTCTGCACCATCTTGAGGTGCTTTGGTGCTGCACATGTTGTCTTCTTGATGTTGTTCCCGCCTTTCTTGCAATCATGATGATAGTCGCTTATCTGGAAGAATGTCCTGCGAGGACAAAGCAATTTTTCATGAATGTTAATTTTTTCTTATATACTTATGAGAATGCCTATATGTGTAACAACACAAGAAAGAGGCGTTGGTGGTATAGAAGTTAGCATAGCTGCCTTCCAAGCAGTTGACCCGGGTTCGATTCCCGGCTAACGCAGAGTGTTTTTCTTTAATTCCCTGGATCACAAGATCAATAAATTAATAAAGTACTGACCTACCTACCGGTATTTAGTCCTCGTCCTGGTAGATGGAGCTCTTATCTGCGGTGAGGGTAAGATACCAGTGGAGGAGAACCTGCAGAGGTGTAGGTTTGTACTGAGTAGCAGAGGAGTGAGAGTGAGCAGGAGCAAGACCGGGTGCATGTGTGTGAATGAGACTGAGGCAGGTGGACAGGTGAAGATGAAGTAGGAGAGACAGTGAGGAGGGAAGTCTTCAGATACCTTGGGTCAGCCATTCAGAATGAGGGAACAGTGTGGAAGAGAGGTGAAGAATAGAGTGCAGGCAGAGTGGCATGGGTGGAGGAGAGTGTCAGGAGTGCTTTGTGGTTGGCGAATAGCAGCTATACAGAAAGGGGAGATTGACGAGGTGGTTTGGAGACCTGCCATGAGGTTTGGGTTAGAAACAGTGGCTCTATCTAAGAGACAGAAGGCTGAGCTGGAGGAGGCAGGGATGAAGATGCTGAGGTTTTCTGTGAGTGCAACCACGCTAGACAGGGTTAAAAATGAGATCATCGAAGGAACAGCTAAGATGGAGCGGTTCTTGGCACCATCGAGATGGTTTGGTCATGTGCAGAAGGGAGATAGTGAGTACAATGGATGGAGGATGCTGTAAATGGAGCAGCCCGGTACTCCCCTATTACACCTCTATTGTTCTTGGAGTATCTCGAATGTTCTCTGTTCTTGGTATTCTTTATTCTTTGTTTATTTCTGTCAGAGCGTTATAGCTTGTCCTGTCCTTTGAATTGCTCATTCACCATCGGTCCATCACCAATAACCACACAAATAACACAATGAATTTTAATTTTTTGTGTAGATAGCCATACGGTAGTAATGCAGCAAAAGTATATTTGGTTTACATTATTGTGACATAACAACCATCAGTGTTCCCCCCCTAGTTACCGTTTTGATAGAGAATTGTGACTATGCTGCCTTGATGGATTTGGGGAGTAGCATTTCTACTTGCCAAACTATCTCTGTCGGAAGTCAACAGGCAATGCTGCTGCAGTGTTTCAGTGCAGCGATTTCTCTTGCTCACATACTATCTTTGTATGGATTCAACAGCTGGGTGGAACTCCCGACAAAAAAAGTTGCTTTGATGACATTTTTCCGCAGAGATGGCAGTTTGACTCCTTCAGGACCTACTTTGAGTGTTTGAAGAACAATAAGATGGATTTCAATGTCAAGCGATTAGCAGCGGACGCCGGCACTTTCCTAAGCCGTGCAGTCCAAGTAAGTTTTCCCGTGTCAATCGTGGCAGTTGTTGCTAAATTTGCAAAGCTATCTACTAGCATAGCTGGTCTGTTAGCATTAGCCCACATGCTAAGCTCTTATGTTGTGGTTTCTCTTTGCAACAAAGAAAATTTAGATTTTTCGCGTGCAGCGGTTGCGTGACGATTCAATGACAACAAAACATCGCACATATTTGCAGACCTAAATCTGAAAAGACACGAACCTTGAGCCGATTATTAGGCCTCGATGCGCTCGGTTAATAGCGGAAATGGATCATAGTTACCGATTGGCATACCAAAATCAAGATAAGCGGTTATATGCTAATCCAAGTATTCTTTGTCATCTGTTATGCCTTCAACTCTTGTACTATGAATTCTATGGGTTGAACGCGCCCTCCTTCAAATGTGCGGCTATAACTCAGTGTTGGTGTCAGTTCACAGAAGAGAAGTTCGGCCAGGCTGAGAAGACCGAGCTGGACGCCCATCTGGAGAACCTCCTGATCAGAGCTGAGAGCACCAAGCTATGGGCAGAGAAGATTATGAAGCAGACGGAGGTTTTACTCCAGCCAAACCCAAGTAAGAGCATTAAAACTGGGCTCACAGCTGCATCAGATTTTCTAAATCAAATATCTGAACTTCTCCCCACAAGGACAGTCACAGTGAATTCCAGACATTAACCTGTCACCTCACATTCACAGATTTACTGCCTTAGTGATTTATTTCCAGACCAACATCACTCTCACTCTCTCTCATTCTCTCCCTGTTTGTATCTACTGAGCGTGTGTATTTTTTGCCGATTTTTTTCAGAATTAAGGCACATATTGCACCAGGTACACCTCTCTAAAGTTGTAGCATAAAGAGAGCAAAATATTCAAAATTCTGATTGTGTTTTCAGCACAACAAGCAGAATAACGTTGATATGAATATGAAATAAACTTGAGATTCAATGGACAATCTCGAGATTGTCGTTACTGATATGGTGGTTAATCCTCAAATCATAGAGCCGCAATTTGCCTCCAGGACTTTTCCAAAATAAATGATAGACAGGTACAGCAGGTTTCATTCATTGTTGAAACCTTTGGCTCTACCTCGCCCCTTGCAGCTTCATCCATTTTTCTATCTGATACTGTGTGGGGATGCCAATTCAGTTAAGTTTGGCAGCATAGAAAAGAAAACTTGTTTGTGTGAAACTTCATGAAATTGCAGCACAGTCAGTCACAGCAGTTTTTCAATCAAGTTTTTTTTTTTTTTTTTTAATCAAGTCTGCATGGTTGCAAGTTAGAATCACCTAATTAGGAGTTGGCCGCCTCTAGTCTTTGATTGGTTAAACTGGTTAACGTCAGGAACACAGGATCTGATTTTATGTGGGTCAGGCAGCCACAGTGGGATGGAAAAAATAACCACAGGTCCCTGAGAAGGATGGAGGATTAGGAAGCTCTGCCCCAATAGTCTGTCTGGTGTGTGAGCTCAGCTGTCCAACAATCTCAACTCACACCTTGATGTCAGAGTGCTGCGTACACTCTGGGTTTGTTTATCACACCACAGGCAGGATAAACAATCGAGAAATCACGTGAACCCCTAATTTCTTTTTGTGTTTGGGGATCCCAGCTTTGCCCTCTTTCTGCTTTTTACCCCCCTCGTTCATTTTAGAAAGACTGGTGACATTTAGCTCAGTAGTGGCAAATCCTCTGGTGATCCATCAGAACGAGACAAATCTAATTTCTTAGCACAAAGAGGTTTGTGTCTTTGTTTTTTGTTTTTTTTCGCTCTGGCCTTGACTTCTTTGTCCTTATATGACTGTGTGCACCTCACAAAGTCCTATGACTTTATAATTGAGTTTTTCCATCCTTCAAATTTGCAGATATGCGGCTGGAAGAGTTTGTGTATGAGAAACTGGAGAAAAAAGTGCCCACACGAATGAACAACCACGAGCAGTTGGGCCAGTACATGATAGAGTCGGGAAATGAGTGCGGCCCCGGGACAGCCTACGGTGAGTGACACACCAACTCACGGGAACCAGCTGAAAGAAACGTGTAATCACTGCCCGAATCTGGAATTTTCACACTGCGACTCATGCTCAGGCTATGTCACTTGTGCTGTTTTCTCATGTAGTAATTTATAAGGTTAGTGTGAAGGTGAAAGTAGCTACACTGGTTGGTGGAGAAAGATAGGGTCAGGGTTAGGGTCAATGCTAATGCTAATTCATTAGCAGTAATGCATTTTACCTTTAAATGGTTGTGTCGCAGGTACTGAAATACCTTATTGTCTGTCCAGAAGACTGTTGTTCTCTAACAGAGGTCCTGTCATTTTGCACAAGGTTCAAATGTTTTGTTTTGTGGGCGCAATGCAAATCTTTGCAGGAAATGCCTTAATAAAATGTGGAGAGACAGAGAAACAGATTGGCGGGGCAGAGCGGGAATTCATCCAAAGTGCCGCCATCAATTTCCTGACGCCATTCAGAAACTTCTTAGAGGGCGACTTCAAAACCATCCTGGTGAGTAGGATGTTGTTCGTGGGTCCCAAAATAGTCAAAGTTACTATTGGATTGCGACCAGGTCACTGTTGCGGAACTATTTGCATATTGGTTACACATCTGGACTGCCTCTCTTAGCCTCTCCTGCTGCTAGGACTTAAGAGTGGGACTCGTTTTACTGTGTCCACATGTCCAAATAGTCCCAACCCCTGCAAGAAAAAAAGATGAGGGGCATTTGTATTCCCTAAGAAAATATCAACAAACTTCTATTTTTTTTGTTTGGACCTTTGCAACGACGCCAAAGCCCTCTAACCCGTCTCACAGAAACGAAAGCAGATTCGTCTTACAAACCGCACGTAATTGTCGACATCTGTGTTGCTATGCTGTTGTCATTTCGTCGCCTTCGATTCGCGACTGTTCGCCTCGCCGCGCAGCGGCAAATACCACAAAGACGCACAGGTGGTTGTGGGTGAGAGGAGAAATTGTTAAATTCTGGTTGAAGGACCTACTGGTGGTTTCCTGCAATTAGAGAGGTTTTCTCACAAACGTTACAGCACTTCACCCCCTTAATTTACCAGAGCAGTGCTGTGCTAATGTGGGTCGCTACTGGAGGCAGATGGCGCATCTCTTTACCCTCAAAGCTCAATTTCATCACTGCAGCATGAAGACGTCATCACCAAATTTAACATAGCGAATATAGATTTTCTTTCTGTGGCGCTGCAGCTGTAAATTTCTACACACATTGATATTTTTGTTATTCTGTGTCTTGTCTCCAGAAAGAGCGGAAGCTACTGCAGGTCAAGCGCTTGGACCTGGACGCAGCCAAAACCAGGTTAAAGAAAGCCAGGATGGCCGACGCCAGGGCCGTGGTAAGTCTACTGGGTGCTCACGGTGGGCGCAGAGACGCCCCATCTCCATCTCCATCTTTATCTCCATTATCGTAATGAGCAGCAGCCATCAAGCCTCATTTTTTCCTGATGATTAGCCAATTTCCCGTCACAGGAACAAAAGCCATTAGGGCGTTTCCTGCTGCCACCCGTTTGTGTGTGTGTGTGCGCGCGTGTGTCGCAGCGGCACTCGTCAGCGTCACGCACCACGTTACACAATGAGAAGCTCAGCCATTTTGTTCCTTGTGACCCACGTGAGTCACATGAGTGGCTCTGGGAAGTCCATGCTTCCGTTTTTGTTCTTTTGTTTTTTCTTTTTTTGTGCCTCACTCTTCCATTTCTTCCATTCCTGTCAAGCCTTTTTGAGGCAAAACTCTAATTTTGGCTCCTTTGACAGCTCCTTGTTTAGCAGTAGCGCAGCATGAGCAGGTCCTGAATAGGAACATTCACATGTCTAAGAATTTAGGAGGTTTTAGAGACGGCAAAGACAAAAAAAAACGACACTATCAGTGCGTGTATCTGCATGAAACAACCAGAAGCCGCAGCGCTTAACTCATCCGTGGTTAGCATGCGTGCGTGTGTGTTAAGTCGGGGCTTTTAAAACTGGGCATTAGCCCAAGAAAGCTATTTGGCTGTTGCTTCACACTGAAAACACTGATTCAAATTCAAGCTCCGCAGCAGCGTTTCCCTGCCCTGTTCACACACTCACACCAAGTCGCAGCGCAAGAGTTCGATTCCAGTGTCGGTCTGTGTGTAATCTAAGGCAGCAGAAGACGAGACGGATGTAAAATGTCGTCTCGGCCGTCTGCCCGGCTTGTTATGGAAACGAGCTGCGACAGCGAGGACACACACGTACAAACACACACACGTTTGCACGCTGTGTTGTGAGTTTTTGTGTTGCTTGTAGCTGTCCGGCAGCTGTAGCGCTAACCACTGTGTCACTGTTTTCACAACGCAAAGCAGCAGATGTGAGCAAAGGAAGTGACAGAGGTGAGTGGAATGTTGGGGCCATCTTTGGAAACACACACACTGCACACACACCACACACACAGCACAGCTCCCTGATAGCTGCGTCTACAGCTGGTGTCCCACCAATGTGACCTTAAATCCCCGTAGAATCAAGCTACAGTCCTCCAGTCTTCCCCGTCTTGACTGCGTGTGTGTTTGTGTGTGTGAGTGCAGGACACGGCGGCCATTGTCCTGGTGGGTCTCTGCTCCAGATCGCATGTTTGCCAGACTTATTAATGATCCCCAACAAGCCATTGTTCACGCACATTGAATCCCGCCAGTCAATTGGTGGAAAGGGAAAGGTTTCCCGTGGGATGGAGCCTGTATCCGTTTACCCACTTAGCACCGAGCTCTGGGTCGTCCTCCCTCGCTCGGCCACGATTGGAATGGCTCGCGTTTTGTATTTTGATAGCGACACCGAGCACAGTCGAGTCACGCTGGATCTAGCAGGCTGAATTTGAAGTGTGGTCTCTCCTCACTCGGCAGGCAGAGCAGGAGCTGAGGACGACCCAGGGCGAGTTCGATCGGCAGGCAGAGATCACGCGACTACTCCTGGAAGGCGTCAGCAGCACCCATGTAAGTAGGCCAGCGTGTCAGTCAGCCACTCTCACGGCTACACACACACCCAGTTTCAAGAATGTTATTAAGACACAAATTTTTGTACTGTATTTCCTCTATTTTTGGCGATATTTAGTGAATTCAAAGCTCATTCTCAGTCTTTTTCCGTGTTTCAGGCACACCATCTTCGCTGCTTAAATGACTTTGTGGAGGCCCAGACCACATACTACGCACAGTGTTACCAGTACATGGTGGATCTCCAAAAGCAGCTGGGAAGGTGAGGATCTCGCCCTCCTCCCTTTTTTCTTCCACATGCGAACGTTAGGTCACGCCACCGTCTCCCATCTCCTCCTCTCCACCTCCAGTTTCCCCTCTTCATTCTCCAACAACAACCAGTCTCCAGCCTCGGGCGCGGCCAGCATCTCGGTGCCCACCATCCCCGTCTCGGCCTCCTTGCCCAGCCCCTCGGTCGGCCGCAGCAGCTCGGGGACGCCGGGCGGCTTCAGCGAACTGCGCAGCTCCAGCGGCAGCCGCAAAGCTCGAGTCCTCTACGACTACGACGCCGCCAGCAGCAGCGAGCTCTCCCTACTGGCTGACGAGGTGAGGCTACGGTCACTCTACATCTCTCTAGGTCAGGGGTCGGCAAACCAAAATATTGAGAGAGCCATACTGGGCCAATGAAGCATAAAACAAATCTGTCTGGAGCCGCAAAAAAATCTAAAGCCTTATGTAAAAGTTATTGGTAATTTTATATTTATTCTACACATTTTTACAGCACTGGAAAACACCATGAATATTTGTGTCTTATTTTTAATAATTTATATTTTTCCCTTCAGCTTTTTCCATTTTCATACATTTTTGAAAATGTCAAGGGAGCCACTAGGGCGGCGCTAAAGAGCCACATTTGGCTCCAGAGGTCCAGGTTGCTGGCCCCTGCTCTAGGTCACATATAGTGTCTGATAATCGCTCCACTTTCACTTCGGAACTCTGACTGAATGGTGACATTAGGTCCTAATACACCTCTCCGTACTTTCTTGTCTCAGGTGATCACAGTCAGCAGCGTTCCTGGGATGGACTCGGACTGGCTGATGGGCGAACGCGGAACCCAGAAGGGCAAAGTGCCAATCACCTACCTGGAGCTCCTTAACTGAGGCCCTGCAGATGGAGAGCGAACCCCCCACCATCGCCACCACAACCACCCTTCCGTAACCCGGCTGTCATCGCATATTTATATTATGTTTGCAGGGATGGGCTCCACTTCAGCTTTTCCATCGCAGTTTCCTTTTCTAAAAGAGTCGTCGCATCAAGTGAGGGAAGGGAGGATGAGAGGCGGGACAAAACAGGATCAATATATTTGAGTGATGGGGAGAGAAATTGGACTTGTGCTCTTGTGCATGTCCTGGCTACAGTACCTTTGTAAAGCTCTCGTTCCTCCGTGTTTGCCTTCTCCACATGTTTGAAACATATCCAAAAACTTAATGTTTATTTTCAACATTTTCAGTTTACATTATGTAACTCGGATAGCGACCGAAACACATTGGATGTGGTGCCTCTCCTTCCTTTAATGCTAATATTATGCTAGCTTTTGCATCTGGTGTCAATCTAGATGCAGTTTTTTTGTTTTGTTATTGGTTAATAATTGCCTTTATGTGGAAATGGACAACAATGCTGAATATATAGTCTTATTTTATGATTTTTACTTGTATGGTGCACCAGCTGTTTTCAGAGCCTCACCCCCAATACAAGTGAAGTGTGTTTGATGGGCACGTTTCTAACTGCAGAGAGCAGCAGCACTTACAAGAATTCACATGCCAGCCATTAAAAGTGCCCACGCAATTATTCAACCATTTCTAAGTGACGAAAGACGTTTTTGTAGCGACACCAACAGTATTGAAATCGACTTTTCAACCTCCTCTTTTTATTAGTATTGAACTCTTCTCTTTCAGCTTGACTTATGAAAGACGCGAGTAATGACATTTCATCATCTACCAGAATGTTTCAGATTTTTACTGCAGGGGTTGTTTTTCGTACATATGGAATAGAGCTTATTGCTTCTGGTTTTTGTAGAACTAATCTATAAAAGAAAGTGTCAAGTGCAACATACATTTGCTCCACTAACTCCTCTGTCCACTTTCCCCTCAATTTCAAGAGCCAACTCCAACCACATTGAAACAGAGTCTCCTGCTTTTTTGTGAGAAAATCTACAGTGTAATACATTAAAATAGTGAACAAACGCTCAGTGAAGTGATGTTTTATTTCCAAATAATGCATACGTCACATGCAAGTGTGGCCTCAGTGTCCACAGCGTTTGTAGGATTTTGCTGATGCCACTGGGGGGCAGAAAGCGCAGCGTTGTACCTGTGTGTGTGAGTGTGTGCTTCTATTTCTTCCCCTGCATCCTGTTGTGATGGAAGAAATGTTCATTTTTTTCATGGCAAATGACAATTTTACCGCATTGACTCTGGATTTTTATCCCGTTCTTTTTCGTTGTGGCAGCACTGCTGTGAAGGAAACCGGAAAGAGCGACTCCGCAGCCTGGCCGTCTGAGTGACACACACATATCCCCTGAAGTTTTTAATGAAATGTTTCCCCTTGAATTTGAACTTGCTCTTGGATTTTGCTCACTAATGGGGGAAAGCAGCTCATGACCTCGACTGTAAAATCAAATGTGAGGAAATAACAGAACCACGCATAGAAGCCCCCCCCCTCCGGCTCCCAGCCCCATTCTGTGCTATTGGGGGTTTTCCTGGAATATTTCCCAGATGGTTTCCACATTTTTCAGCTCAGCTACGTGAAGCACCTGTGTAAATTTTTGGGTTTTGGTTGACCAGGGTTTGCCCTTCCTCTTCCCCTGTCGTCTTACTTGAAGAATAAAGCATCGGACCATTGTTCTGACTCCCAAGTGTTGACATTAAGAACTACCTGGCACAAGTCGAAACCCGCTCTTGTCCAATTAACATCCTCGTTTTTCATAAAAACAGGAAATCTTTGGAGGAAGTTGACTTCTGAAATTGACCTCCTGCTTGGTAGGGTGGCTGCAGGGGCCTTGTGAGCTCCTGTCTAAAAATATGTCCCGAGCACGTGCGGCCCCATTATGTGCCGTACGCCCCACCACAGGCCTTTGTTACTTCCTGTGCCCTTGTGGGTAGAGCGATATTCAATATTGTCATCTATCAGGTTTCATCCATCATGTACAAAAACACATCAATGGTCCCATCAACAGTCTGAACAATGTATAGATATTCAACAGTGAGTCATGTTTTCAGAATCTATACTTTGTAAAACTGACTCCAAGCATATATTGTGAGACTTTTCAAATCGGAAAGTGGAACATCTGCATTTTTCCACCAGATGACCTCCATAATTTAGAGCTGTCGTATGTGTTTCTGGTACTTAATGCTGCCGTGTGTGTGTTTGTTTTCACCGCTTTGACATTTCTCATCTTTCAAGCCCTTATCGGATCAGCCAGATTAGGCGTAGCAGGCGTCCATGGGTTCACACCTCGGAGATCGCTTTCATTTCCTCTTTCATCGGTCCTCATTCTTTTTCATATGTTCAATGGAAAATACACGTGGACGTTTCTATGTTGCCATATTTGGGTTGGTAGTTAATGTGTGGTCATTTCAAATTACGCCTCAATGGAGGAAATTAGTACTTTGGCGTATTAGAGGATGTGCCGCACCTCAACATCCTTACAGCTTGATGTATGGGGGAGTGTAAATTACTGAGGCCATTAAACCCACAAATTATGCGTATTTTCCCCGCTTCGTCGAGCAAGAGATGTCCACTGTGGAGGCATAAACGCTACTCAGGCAGCATCACCTCACAGGCTTGGCTGCACTTTGTTATCATAAGTCAGTAAGAACTGAAACGTCACGCTAGTGTGTGCTAAATGTCACAGGGGAGAAGTGCTGAGAAGCGTGGCAGCGGTTTGTTGATAAGATCAATCTCTAAGATGAACCAGCGCCACACATTTGGTAGGCAGCACTCGCTGGGATGTGGGGATGGTGTTGGTGTCACAAATATTCTGTGAAGCTGAGTGATCAAAACCCCTGAATATCTGAAGGTTTTGTGAAGTTTGTGAGGAATATTCAGGTGAAACAGCAGGGAAAGCATCTTCAGCCAGTGTCTGTCACATTAGTTTCAATGGATGTCTCTGACTTCACAGGATACCTTTGAAAGCAGACACACTCGCAGGCTTTGGCAGTACTTCTTGATGCAAATTGTTCACAAATTTGTCATTTCCAGTGCTTGTCTCTTCTGGTTTCTCTTTCTCTGCTCCAACCACCATGACCCACAGTATCACCACAGCGGTATTTTGGTTACCTCTCGGTTACGCTCGCAGCGCTCGGCTCAGCAAGGCAGCCGAACGCTGTGCATTGTCAGCACATTGTACCTCCCAACCTTAAACAAATGCAGTTGAGTTGCTTCAGAACACGATTACAGGACTGAACTACCTTTGTGACCCATGAAGCCAGCATGGCAGAATGCTTAGCCTAATTGGCTTGAATTGTTACAAAGGTCCAAGGGCGCTAACCCACTGGGATTTCATGCCGACGTCAACAATGTATCCCAACATGCATCTGTTTTTTCTAATGGGAAGGAAACCTCAGCCCCCTCCTGTCGGAGATACAGAACTGGGCAGTTGCTGCACATCTCAGCAAAACAGGAAATTTCACGTTTCCTTTGCCACTTATAGCAACAGCTTGCATCACACTACTTCTGCATAATGTTCTCACACACACGTACGCTCGCACAATTATCATTTCTCTTGTTGGGGCATCAGTTTTCTAATGTTTTATTCCTTTGGTATATAGAGTTATGTTACTCAACATGGCGCTGCAAAAGACAAGCTACAAGGCATCGTTTGCGGTTATAAAGTATCAGTAGGACGTGGGCTTTAAGCATCTCTTCTTGATTGATTTCTGTAGCAGTATGGGTCTGAATGTGAGGATACAAATGCTCAGGATGCCCACCAAACAAACACAGACAGGTATAAAAAGCACAAGGTACCAGAATATCGACTCCCTGCCTTCATCCCCACACATCAGTGACTGGAAACGCTCTATTCTGTGCATTTGCTTGGCTGGATCCAGACATTCAATATCTGACTGACCGACCATATTGACCGTGTCTATTGTCTGGAATGCTCGGTACCACTCGGTTTGGCAGCAGTTGAAAGGGTTTCCCGTGAAGAAAACCGTATGAAGTTTGGACGCTAACATCTGAGCCTGGCCCAGCGGGATAGTGGGGAGCCTGTTGTCCCTCAGGTCCAGCCATCTCAGGTCCAGACTGACAAGCGAGATGGGAAGATGAGTGAGGGAGTTTTGGGAAATGTTTAGAGACTTTAACCTGTGAAAATGGGAAAAATCCAAGGACTGGACTTGAGTGTTTCCTAAACCGAGATACTGCAACGTCCCGCCGAGGCTTCGTATTGACGTTGGGACCACAACCCCGGGGTTCTCCGACAGTTCCAGGTGCGTCAGAGACATCCCGGTAAATCCAGAGGGTGGGATTCTTTCAAGTTCACATCCCTTTAGATAAAGCTGTCGTAGGGACGCGACACCATTCCACACCACGCAGGGGGAGATGGAGGCGGTCCAGGCTGCGGAGTTGGCAGATGGGCAGATGTGGACTTTGTTGTAACTGAGATCCACAGATCGAATGCTTGGCAGAGAGGAAAACAGTCTGGGGGGTAAATGCTGAAGATTATTCATGCTAAAGTTCACGTACGTCAGATTGCTGAGGACGCTCAGCGCATCTTCATCCGCCTCTATCGTATTCAGCCTGTTGTTGCTGACATCCAGCTCGTATAAACTACGTGGGAACCGCTCAGAGGTGAGATTCAACACCTCCAAACAGTTGGTGCACATTTGGAGTCTGGAAAGCACCGGCATCTTTCCAATAAATCCTTGGGGGAAGTACTCCACCAGGTTCCCTCTCAGATCTAAAATCTCCAGAAGAGAAATGTCCCCGTGAAGATTTTCGTCCCACAGCTGCGCCCGCACGTTTGTCGCGTTGTGGTCAAGATTGTAGAACTGCACAGTGGTTGTGAAGTTTTGCAAACCTGCCAGGTGTTCGTAAAAGCTGACGCTGTTGTGGGAAAGGTAGAGGTTCCGCAAGTGGCTTCGGTTGGGCAAGAAAGGGAAGAAAAGCAGCTTGTTATCTGTGAGATCCAGCGTCTCCAGGTAGAAGGTGTCATTGAGATCTGGCCTGGTGACAAACCACTCGATGGAGTTGTGGCTGGCGTTTAGGACCACCAGCTGGGTCATGTGGAAGTCAATTAAGCAAGGCAGAAAATTGAAGGCCAGGTTGAGTCGCTGGAGTTTGGGATTGGCGTCGAACGCCGTGTCGATCTCGAACAAGGCGTTTCTCTGCAGATCCAGCTCCCTCAGCTGGTGGAGGTTCTCAAACGAGCTCTCGTCTAGTCTGGATAAAATGTTTCCCGAGAGATTGAGATACTCCAGGGACGTGGTGTTCTGCAGGAGAAGGGCTGCCATGTGGTCGTCCAGCTTGTTCTCTGACAGATCTAAAGCTCTGAGCACGGGCAGCTTCATTAGTGCAAGGCTGGTTGGGTAGTAGCCCAGGTGAAGACTGTTCGCAGCTAAATTTAGGTTCTCTAACATTTTGGAGTCTTGAAAAGTGTTTGGCTCCAGTCGCTCCAGGTTGTTGCACGCTAAACTCAGGGTCCGTAATGAGGGGTACGGGAAAACTGAGTCACCATGTAGTGTTTGAATGTTGTTGTGGTTGAGCTGCAGCTCCTCCATGTTGTCCGGTAGTCCTGGGGGCACAGATGACAGCTTTCCGTTGTTGCAGAGAGCTGTTCTCTGTATCTGCAGAGAGGAGGACAACATTTTATGTCAGCTGATGGGGTGGACGGCAGTCAAGTGCAGTGAGGCTCATGGATGGTGAGGCACCGACTTCATCACAATCACATTTAAAAAGAGTCCTACAGGGTAATACAAAAATTGGAAAAAAATCTTAAAGCGTTGTTAGATAGAAAGTTAGACAGAAATTACCTTTATGTGTAAATGACTGCATGAATATTACAATTTAATATTTTTTCACTGAAAATTCTGTCTTTCAATAATGCTCCCCTGACTTCACGTCACTGGTGTACGCATGATATCAAAGTCAGGATTTTTCAGCAGGAGACCACGATCGGTCGGTAAAATGTTGACAAAATGGGGGAGATACTGAATCTCTCTTCTTACCACAAATCAATCACCTTAATCTTATGTCAAAGTAGGAAAACGACCCATAATGTACTGTAGCCGGTATTACCCCTTTTAAGGAGTTCATGAAACTTACCACAGCAAGTTTTGCGGTGAAATACTTAAAATCATACACAAACAGGAGTATTTCTTTTGGCTGGCACATCCGACACATTCCCACCCAAACATACCAAAACGGCTGCTTACCAGTTGGCATCGGTTGTGTTGTGGATGGCTCGACACCAGCATCAGAATTCTCCACATGGGCAAGATGCAAAGCAGGATGGGATTGAGGATCTGGCCTGGCATTTTAACATCCTCGCTGTGTGAGGAGAAACATTTGAAACTCTCAGTTTATCTTGTTCAGCGGCCAAGATGGAAAGGAACATTTGAAACCCCGTTGCATGATATGTTATTTATCGTTTTCTGCCTATGATGACAATCTCAGACCTGTTGAATTTTTGCTTTAAAAGCACACAGTCAGTAAAATTCTGAAATCCGTCACATCCGTGAACATTGTGAAATCATCAGAAAAAACTTCAAGAGGAAGAAAACAGTTTCAGTATGAAAGAAGCAGTTTTGATACAGAATTTTGGATAGATATGATTGATATCTTATAGAGCATCCCTTATCACAGGCCCATAAATCAAACATAGGGCTGATACACACACTTTTTAGTTTTCGCAAGAGCCCCGTAGTCGCAATCATCTGTTGTCAGAGTTGTACAAATTATACAACAGAAAAATGTTCTTGTTGTAATTTACTGGAAATCATCAGAGGGGTTTCAACCACATTCATCTAAAAGGATTAAATAAGGGGAGTGGGATGCGTGTGGATTTATTTCTGTAGTGGCTGAGTTTAAACATTTGCTCAACATTTTCTATCTGTGGAATCCCGTGATCAAATTGTCTGACATTTTGTCAAACACTCCAACAAGAAATTGATCAACAAGTTTGATGAATTACTACCTGATGACACGTATATTTTATTTTGGAAACCTGATGTGTTGCCCTGTGTTTAGAGTAATGTATGCCAGTCTCCATAAAAGTATTCAACAATGGTTTGATTATTTCAGGCTCTGCAAGAAGTCTTGTGATCAAATCAGCTATTCAATGTTGTTAATATGATTGCTTCGCACTAATTTTGTTTTTAGGATTTGTTCATATCACAATAAATTACATACTCCACAGTGTTGCAAAGTATGTAAACTGGTTCCCTGTGCTGTTAGTGTGCGTATTCAGTGCAATAGGTACTGAATAGACACAATCACACAAACTCTTTAGAGCGGCAGGTTTTGTGTGTACATCTACAACTGCGGTCTGAAGTTTACACACACAAGTTCACTCTGAGTGAATGATTGAGTGTATGTGAAACACATAAGGGACCTTTCTTGTCCGAACTCCGATTCTATCATCATTGATTTAGACAGAATCAAGCTGTAATTCTGAGTCTTACGTTTGTAATCGGAGCAGCTTTATAGATAAAGTATGAAATGGACCTGTGGTCTCTGTCCTATTTTGATTTAGGTCCCTCAGTGTCTGTGAGCATTTTGTAATTATCTCCATTTTTACCATTCTATAGTATTTTTACCATTCTATAGTATGTGCAGCCACATGTTTCAAGTATGATGTGTATTTTACGCTGTTTACTCTACAAACTACTCGGTTTGGACTTTTTGAACATGGTGTTTCCCCCAAAAAATACACATTTTGGTGCCCCTAGTTTCTTGTTTCCAATGTTACTCATGCTTTGCTGTTGATTTGCACAGGAACGCATCAAGTTTGTTGCAACACCGATAAGATAATGCAATATATAAAGTAAGTCTGGAAGTAAAAGCTGAATTATGATGTTGTTGAACTCTTAAGACATGTACTTTTTCCTAACAATACCATCTCAAACAGCCATCATAAGGAAATCTGCATGCATGACAATGTTCTCACGGCATCAGCATGCAACATTGGTTTTGATGGGTACCGCACAGAAACAGTGGTAAATACTGAAGTACACCAACACCACTTCACAACAAGCAATAGCTGCAGTGCTCCATCAGTGCAGAGAGGGCTTACTTACACTGGTGGTTAGGTGTTGGTACCCCAGGCCACTGACGGTTGATCTCCTGACCATATCGCAGGTTGCCTGGCAGGTTGCAGAGCGTTGTTTCGCGTGTGAAGCTCAGCTGTTTTCTTCTGCTCTGACTGAAGGGCTGATGCCTCTTCTTTTTTTTTTTTTTTTTTTTTTACTATTCACGGAAGCAGGCAACCAACGGAAACCAAGTCACATGGACAAAATGCAATCTGAAAAAAGGGCTTCTCAAGCTGCAGGAAGGCCACAGGAAGGAGAGCACAGGCGCAACAGCTCTCCACCAGCGGTGGGGGTGCTTTTCTCGTTGCGTATGTACACGGCTCGGGTAGTACAACAGAGACCGCAAAAACCGAGTGTGAACACACCCTTTGCTCTACTCTTGGTTTTGATCAGTCAACTTTGAGGAGAGGAAACCACTCAACGCTCACACACCCTTCCTGCCCGATTTGACAGCCTCTCGCTACAATAACCGGCACTATCACCTGCACTTTAAAAGCATACAGCCGCTAAAGCCATTGTCATCAGGTTTAGGACATTGTTTCATTGGTACAACATACCAAGTCCATGAGCTATGTAGCAAGGGGTTCAAGCATGAGATGTGAAATGACATGTTTCAATCCTGCTTTCAGTGCAGAATGATATTGAAAAGTGTTTGAACATGTGGCGATGTGGTGACACGCACAATGTGCACGCTTGGATGTCACAAAGCCACCATGCGGGTGCAAGAGTGAGGATCGGCTCGCAGAAAGTGACGGCGCAGTCGATACAGAATTTGTGTTTCTTCTCTTTGTCTCTCTGACTCCAGTTGTAGGGATGGTGGGGCGTGAAACCTCAGCCCTCCTCACTGTTATCGCTCAGGCAGGCCTGGGGGTTTCTGTTGGGCTGAACTGGTGACTACTTGTGGGGAGAGAAGGGATGTATGCAGCTCTGAGAAAGTACACAACATCTGAATGTCCCTTTGTTTTGTATAAACATCATTTAGTTCAATGGTCCCCAACACATGAAAGGACACATAGCTTACTTTACTTTAGTTGTATTTACATTGTGATTCTGAGCGGTTTTATTTTGAAAAATGGCCTGATTCTCCCCGTCACATCCATCTATGACTCCCTCTTGTCTCAAAATCCTTCCCTTGATCACATGTGTTGACCATGATCGGCCTGTGGTCCCTTACTGAGGCGCAGGATGACTGAGTGCGCTAGCTTTTAGCTTCTAGCTTGTCAAGCTAGCGCATTCAGCGGTAACGCTGAACCCTGGCAAATCCACACACTCACACTCTGAGGGGCGCAGACGGAGGTTTTCTTTAGCCTTTATTTCACTCCAAGCTCCCCACAACTGTACGGGTAATAAAATGGACCCTTTCCGTGAGAACATGGACCTTGGACGGCAAAGTCTGCCGCACGGCTACACTTCAGAGTACAGAGTACTTTTGTTTAGAAGACTGTCCTCCTACCGGAGGATGGGACCAAACCAAGATGACGGGTACTTTTGAATGGAATTCCCGAGCTACTAGAGCACATCATAAGTGCATGATAGTGAGGGTCAGTAGTTGGTATAAATTACAGTCTTAATGATATAACATATATTATACATTTACTCTAAAATATTAAATACATTTAATTTTGTATGAAATATATTTGATATATATTTGAGATGTATATGAAAAATACATTGACATTTAAAATATATAAATACAAATGAAATATATGTAAATATACAGGATACGAACTTCCAATCAGAAGTACTCTGGACCCTGGGGTTCGCCTCCCTACTTCGTCCAAGCTAAAACAGCATCTTCAAAACTACTCAACTGTCAAGAGAACTTTATACCTGAATTATTCTTTTAAAAAAAGTATAATAAAATGCACTTGTCATCCAGCATGTGCCATTTTGATCAAAAACCAACGAAAATTCTCAGGACATATTGTACAAAAAAAAAAAAAAAATCCAAATCAAACATGTAGCATACAATCGGGGGCGGCACAATGGATTTCTGTAAACTGCTACCTTTATTTTTCGTCTTGCACCTTGTACCGTCTACCGGCCGAGTAAAGATGAATAGTGCTCTCTGGTGTATGTAGGATATACTGCACACTTATCGGCACACAAAACACGCAGACTTAGCCAATTTAACACGTACAAACGCATTAAGTGCTCAAGTGTTTTGAATTGGCTGAAGTTTCAAGGCGTCTCTTTATTCTAAACAATAAAACAGGTAAATCATGGTTAAAATCATATGGCATAAAATCATTAAGTACAACAACCGTTGTCATTAATTTCACTTGATTGGTTGGTGCTCCAGTAATTCCTTAATATTTCGAGTTGCCTCTATCAGCGTAATAACGACATAAAAATCAAATTAATTTCACATGAGGGCTCGGGAAGCTGAGACGAGTCTGCACAGAACCTCATTTCCTTCGAGGCTTTTATTTTGATAGGGTGGCACCTGTACATCCTGGAGTATGCTAAGCGGCTAAAGTGTCAGAGTAGCCAAGGAAGCGTTCACGTGTATCGGAGAAAGTATGGAAAGAGCTGCACGGCTGCACTAGCTCCGAGTCTACCCGCAGCTATGGCCTCGTCTGTGGGAGGAATTCAAGGTCTTCTCCTCAAACTCCATCAGTCACTCTCTGATGAGGACAGCCGAGGTGCAGCGCTAAAGTGTCATGACATTATTGGTGATTTGGGGCAGGAATGCATGTTAACCCCCACCGAAAACGAACTTGGTAAGAACTGATACTTCAGTGTTAGCGCCACAGAGGTTCATTAGCATGTTGACACATTCATGACTTATTGAGTACGTCCAATTGCTCACGAGGTCCCAGAATCGATATCTACATGCACTGTGAACATTCACAAGATGTTCGTTAATTCGTCGTATGATTGACTAAGAGAGTCGCCATTCAATAGCATAAAACATGATGGTGTTGGTAAGTGATTTATTCTGCAGCAGCCTCTTCCGTCCCCACGTCTCGCTCAGTGGGCGGGACAACGAACAACACAACAAAGCACAAGTCCGACACCATCTAACCATGTGCTTCGCAATCAATGAATAAAGTGTACACCAAGTGCGCATTAAGAGTACGAGTGCACGATTAATGCCTGAATTCTGACACGAATTCGGATTTAATCGGTGATCATAATAATTCAGTCAATCCATCTCGATGGACTATTGTGTGGTTGGAATTAAAGTGATACACTCTCTTCATGTCAGTGTGCCAAAGAACTTGCAACGAATTTGCAACGATAAACAACCAATAATCACCGTTCAACCTAGTGCTCTGTGTTCATAATTTACATCTTGTTTTATTCTTGTGTCTTTCCATATAAAGCTCTACAGGTATCCCTCTTGTTCTCCAGCGAGTATGGACTGCTCAGCTTCCTTAAACAGTCACTGCCATGTGAAGAGGTTGGTGTTGGGACACAACGATGGGTTTGTGATATCAATGTTCAACAACTAATTCCAAGACTTCCATTGTCACTTTCACCTGTTTTCCAGCTCCGGGACACTCGTGTTGAGATCCTGTGCTTCCTGGAAAAGTTCTTGGACAGGGTCTCACCAAGAGTCAAGGGTTGGGAGAAGACCTATGCCTTAGATATCAGGGTAAGATAAGTTTGGCTGATGATGCGACATTAGAAATGAAGACCCCATAATATTCCAAAGAAATAAATGTCATAAAGAAGATCAAACGTAAACACATGTAGCTGATGTACTTTGTTTCTTTTATTTACATGATTTGCTTCACTTATTCTCAATGCAGAACTCATGTATGACAGTATACACAAAGGAAAAGGGAGCTAAATGCAGAACGCCAGCGTTGGAGCTCCTTATTAAGGTTGGTGCTTGAGAAAAATTCAATCCAAATAGTTTGCAAATGATGATTGTTTGCGCAGTTTCACAAAAGTTCACAAAAGTTTCTCATCTAATGAAATGGTCTCCACAGGTCCTTCATGTCACAAAAGCATCCACTGTGGCTGCAGACCTGAACATATCTGAGATCTTCAACAGATTTTATGGCCAACTCTGTCAGAAGAGCAAACTCCCTGATTCTGGTGAGCCATCTAAAAACAGGTACAGAATTATTTAAACCAGAGGACTATGGAGTACTAGTACAATCTCTTCTCTGTTTTCCTTATAATAGTTCTTGGTAAAATCTACGAGTTACTTGGGGTTCTAGCTGAGGTGCACCCCAGTGAGATGGTCAACAACTCTGACAAAGTTTACAAAGCCTATCTAGGAGAGCTAAAGGAGCAGGTATGATCGACAGAATTTGAGTCTGAACTGAGACTTGGATACTTGAATACTGAATGTGAAAATCTGTTTTGCTGTTCTGTTCCCTTAGATGACCTCTTCAACAAGGGAACCCAAACTTTTTGTTGTGGCTGGATGTTTTAGAGGAATTACCTCTCTCATGGTCAACTTCACCAAAACAATGGAGGAAGGTTTGTGTGTGTGTATGTTTGTGTGCTGTGATGACTCTTGTGTATTTCCAATGATGAGAATATCCCGACTGGTTTGTTTATCGTCTGTGCAGACCCAACAACATGCAAGGAAATATTTCAGTACACACTGAAGGCAGTCAGTCCCAAGGTAAGCTACAGACTGACAAGGGGGTCAATGTTATGATTTTGCGGCATACAAATAAAAACGAGTTGAAATGATTTGAGCCTTTGAGTAGTTACAAGAAACACTAAGAAAAGATTCCAACCAGCCTACATTACCGAAGACACTTTTGCATTATACAAAACACTGTAACTTCTGTCTTTGTCACAGATGGAAATGAGCCGCTATGCCGTCACGTTTGGTAAGTTTTGATTTTCACTTTGATAACAGTGAAGCTGAAATTGGGTTAATGCACATGTTGACCATCTCCTCTTCCAGCGGGACTCAGATTATTTGGCAAGCACGCGAATCAGTTCGGCAGCTGCCTCATGGAGCACTACAGGGAGCTGTTTGAGGCCATGTCCAAACTCTGTGGACACATCAACGGAGAGATGAAGAAAACAAGCTACTACGCTCTGGAGGCCTTTCTCAAGCAGGTCAACATCATGCAGACACCCATATTATTTGTTTGGACAAGATTACGTGAAACTAATGAGACAGAATGATATGTCGGGAATAAACGTTTTTGTTTTTTTTCAACATTTCTGAATGATAGACCACTGTTTTGCCCCAAATTTACAGGTGGCAGTGCTGGTCGCAGATAACATTGAGGAGCACAAAAGCAAATTGAAATTCTTCATGCAAAAATTCTGTGGCATTATCAAAACAATGGACTCGACACACAAGGAACTGTCCATAGCGATTCGAGGATATGGATTCTTTGCAGCCGTACGTTCATTGCTTCTTTAATGTTCTTGCAGCCTCCAAACCAAAATGCCAACTCGGTGAATTAGTCATCCTTTTGGCAATATCACAAATTATTTTTCCCCTGTAATGTATTTCATATTCCACGTTGACAGTGTTGTTGTGTCATCTTAGCCATGCAAGAGGGTGTGTCCACAAGATGTGGACTTAATGTACACAGAGCTGATCCAGCGCTGCAAACAGATGTACCTGACAGACTCTGACAGTGAGGATGACACTTTCTACCAGCTGCCCAGCTTCTTGGATTCCATTGGCAGTGTCATCATTCACCTAGATAAGGTAAAAACCGGCGTCCAACGTGAAATCCCTTACTATTTCACATGGTAGTTGGAGCAGGCTTGTGAATTAATCCTTGAAACTCGATTGCCCAGTTGTTTTAACCGAAGTTTATATCTGCTTCACTGTAACTGTCTCAGATACCAGAGGTATACACCCCACTACTGGAGCGTCTCCTGGTTGTGCAGATTGACAGTTTCCCTCAATACAGCGAGAAAATGCAGATAACTTGCTGCCGAGCTATCATCAAGGTGCTGGTGGCCGTTGCCTCCAAAGGACCTGTGCTGTGGAGTTTTATCAGCTCTGTTGGTAAGTGATATTCTCTGAAATAAGATTTATATTACCATAGATTGTTTTGTTGTTTTTCTTTTGTTGTGTATGTTAGGATGTGTGCTTAAGGTGAGTCAGTTAATGAACTACTAAACCTTTAGTGTTAGTGTGAACGAGATGGAAAAAGACAAACATCCTCAAGCAGGTCTTGAGTGAAATATAATGCTCTTGGGCTTCTTTCAGTGCATCAGGGCCTCATCCGTGTTTGCACCAAACCCATCTTGCTCTCTGAGGTCAGTTTCCTCCTGTTTCCATCTTTGTCATCAATTAGATATTTCAATTTTATGTTGTTTGCTTTGAAGCCTAAACCCTAGAGGTTCCACCACCAGTAACTTAACGCTGGAGTCTTTTTTTTTTGAAAGCAAACCCGAGAATTTTGTTATACTAACTGTATTTTTTCCAGGACAAAACAGCTGGGAACGCTCGGGGTCCTTCAGGGGAATCCCAACCTCGCACTGGGAAATGGAAAGTGCCATCCAGTCAGGACTACCTTCCTCTGTACAAAAGCCTTCTTAACTGTGATTCCTTAAAGGTAAAAGTCAATTGTCACCCTGGCCTTATCGGTTAACTTAAATTGAGAGCATTTTCTTTGCTTTCATATGAAAGAAAACTGCTTTTGCTGATTTTATTTTTCAATGCTGTGTTGTTATTCCTCTTTTCTCTGTCAGGATTCTGGATTTTTGGACGGGGCCTTTGAAAGTCAGAACTCCTCTCTTGTGTCTTTGAGTACTCTTCTTTATGATGAGCTGGTGAAATCCATTCTCAGGATTGTGGAAAAGTTGGATTTGTCCGTGAAGAGCATCACATCTACGGAGGAGGTGAGCCATGCAAAGGGTATTGGTTGCTTTTTAAAAACCAATGATATTAGATTGTCATTGATAGCTCCAGCCTTGAGAGTCCCACTGCGTATCTTTGGTTGAAATCGCTAATACTTACATGGATGTCAAAAAGTGTTTTTGTGTTTTTTAGGATGCAGCAAATGTGCCAGATGTTGTTCTGCCATCTACGGATCCCACAGCACATTTAGTACCCAACAAGATAAAAGATTTCACTGCTTTTGTCAACCTGGTCGAGTTTTGCAGGTAACAGTCCTAAATTGCAACGCCGCCGCCATTACACCTGGTAGCTGATGTCTACATGGTTCAATCATCTCCCCTCTCTCTGCAGTGAGCTTTTGCTGAAGACACACCCAGAGTGCCTTCAGTCTTGGATGTACCATCTAAGCCACGAGCTCATCCTCCACTCCATACGAAATCAGCTGGTCAGCGGCTTTTACAAGCTGCTCTCCGTCACCATGAAAGTTGCCAAGAAAATCAAGTACTTCCAGGTAATATGCCTCCATTCTGACAACTTCTTCTTCACTGTACATCGTGGTAGTAGCTGTCGACCACTGTGTTGGAGGTGGAGAGGGAATGATGACACCCTGTGCCAGACGATAACAAATGCGCTGAATGAAATCTGCTCTTTTGAATAGGGAGTTGGTCTCAGGAGCTCCAAATCCAATGAGAGTGACACAACGAAAAGTGCCTGTTTTGCACTTTTTGCCAAGTTTGGAAAAGAGGTAACTGCTCCTCATGGCATTTTTCTTTGCAAATGCCCGAGACTTATTATTAAAGGCTTTAACTTAGATACACAACATGAAAGCTTCATTTCAATATGGTGAGATAAACATTGTGCAATCAGTCAAAATAACGTTCTCCCCGTCATCAGGTCTGTGTTCGAATGAAACAATACAAAGACGAACTCCTGGCGTCCTGCTTGGTGTTCGTCTTGTCACTGCACCATAACATAGTAGCCCTTGACATCAAAGCCTACTGTCCTGCTCTTGAGGTTGGAGTTTCTTTATTGAATTTGTTTTCCCAAAAAGTGCTTATGATAATTTAATAACAAGTAATGCAGAAACAGTGAATGCTGTGCATGATGCATCTTGTTTGTGTCCTTCCTGTGGATGCGGTCTGCAGACGGCCCTGAGGTTGGGTCTGAGCCATATTCCTCTGGCCGATGCGGGTCTGGATGCTCTTGAGGAATGGTCCTCCTGCATTGCCTCAGACACCATGCAACCTTGCTACAAATCCATTCTTCCCCTGCTCGACGGATACCTTAAAGCCACTTCTTCCAATGGTTAGTCCACTCTCGTCCCCCACTTAACATTATCATGCATAACAACCTACAGCAACTGGGTATTCAAGCCAGCGATATAGTTCAAAAGGACTTCTTTGTAAGTAAGATTTTTGGTATTTCTTACTTGGATGGCATAACTTTCATCCAGACAAAGACGACAGCAGCTGGGAAGTGATGTCATCTACATCTTCTACGACCGCCAAAGGATATGGTCGAGTGATGACGAGGCTCTTGAAGCAATCCAAACATCTAAACATGGTAAAAGATCACTTAAAAATCTGCTCAATCTCTTGGCTCAACTTCAGTCATTAGTAGTTGAGCTACTGTACTTGTAGTGGCTGTATTCCTGAGCCCTTCTGATAGGCTGTCTGTATTTAGAATTATTTGTCTGAAAACAGGATAATTCCCCCATTTTCCTGGTGAGACTGAGGGTTGTGAAGCTCCTGGGTCGTCTTGGAGGGAAGCTGAACAGAAACCTGGTCACTGGTATGGACCCTCAATTGTCTGTATAGCTACAGTATGTGGGTATATGCTCATTTAGCTGCAGACATAGATTTTCTCATCTGTTGCTGTTTTGATCTAGTCGTCTCATCAGAGGAGATGATGAAGAAGTTTGTAGCCTGGGATTCTGAGAAAAGGCTCAGCTTTCCGGTGCCGTTCAGCGATATGAAGCCGATCATCTACCTTGACCCATTCTTGCCTCGCATCAGTGAACTCGCTCTGTCTACGAGTGACAGAAAAACAAAAGTAGGTCATGTCATTTCACATTGAGATGAATGTATCTATAAATGCTGTAACGCTGTTACATCCTGGTTGAATGGGCTTTAGTAAACATTTTAGATTTCCTGTTTCCGATGTAGGTGGCAGCCTGTGAGCTTCTCCACAGCCTGGTGATCTATATGGTGGGCAAGAGTGCTCAGATGGTTCAAGGGGAGGAGAGCTTACCACCTATGTACAAGCTTCTCAAGAGGCTATTTCCCATCCTGCTGCGTCTGGCCTGCGACGTGGATCAGGTTGGAGAACTTCCACGAAACCATGTTACGATGGGAATGCACTGACTGATCAGATAGCAGATGTTTTTCTATAAAGATGTCTCGACATTCTCTCTAAACATGTCTTTGCCAGGTAACCAGGCAGCTCTTCGAGCCTCTGGTGATGCAGCTGATTCACTGGTTCACAAGCAACAAGAAATTTGAAAGTCAAGATACAGTTGCTGTCTTGGAGGCTATTCTCGTAAGTACGAACCTCATCAACACGTCACATAGTCAAGCGAAAACGCCGGCAAGGAAAATCATGTACCTGCTCAGTGTGGTGCTGATGGCACACAACCTAGTGCAAATCCAAAACTTTTATTCTGTATTCTCTCCCTTTCAGGACGGCGTTGTGGAGCCCACAGACAGCACTCTCAGAGACTTCTGTGGCCGTTGCATTGAAGAGTTTGTGAAATGGTCGATCAAACAAACCACCCCCAAGCAACAAGAGAAGAGCCCCACTAATATGAAATCTTTATTCAAGCGCATTTACAGCTTGGCTCTTCACCCCAACGGCTTCAAGAGACTCGGAGCTGCCCTCTCATTTAATAGCATCTACCGATTGTTCAGGTATGGGTCGTTTTTTTGATCAAAAATATCGAAAATCATCAATGTGCCAAAATATGACTTTGCATTTTTTTTTCCAGAGAGGAGAACACCTTGGTGGAGCAGTTTGTATTTGAGTTGCTTGTCGTGTTTGTGGAAAGTCTGGCCCTCGCACACTCAGATGAACGATCTATGGGTATGCATCGTGGTGCATTGGTGTGCATTTTAACTTCATTGACCCACTTTCATATAATCAGTGTTATCATAAAGCACGCAGAGAGTGTAGTTTGCGACAGTGTGATGCAGCAATATGTAGGTAGATGACTGAAAAACACAACATGCCGTGGTCCATTTTTGGAGGCTCTTAAGTCAGCAATATTTATTTCTCGTACTTTGCTACCACCTTCACAAGCAGTGATTCGTTTATGTCTGCAGGCACAGTCCAACAGTGTGGCAGCACCATTGATCATCTCAAGAAGATCATTAGACACAAAGCACCGAGCCTCAATCACCACAACGCAAAGACTCGCATCCCAAGGTAATCCCTCATCTAAAGCATTGCCCACTTTGAGTTAGTGAAACCCTGAAACTCAACCAGACCTGCTGTGTTTGACTTGACTTCGTTCTTTGTGTTAAGTTGTGTGCAGTGACATTCGGTCAGGGGAGGCTGTGCCTCATCTGTCATCATGGAGAAAAGCAAATGTATAATGAAAAAATGAATTACATGCTTGTATTTATCCGTTATTTGCACTACAAATCTTCTCTTTAAACGTCGCTGCCAATCAAATGATGAATAAGCAACTCTACAGGGTTCATATGTTTTTAAATCTGATTGTGATGGAGTCGGTGCCTCACCAGCCATGAACCTCACTGCATGTCACTGGTTGTCTGGTCATAAATATTTGTTTTAAATGACTCAGATGAATGTTTGCAGACTGATGTGGTGCAAATGTTGGTAAATGATGCAACATACTTTGCTGTAGTTTATGTGTGACAGAACTGAAATCCATTTAATTACCTGGCATCAGTTTGTGGTAGTAGATTTGGATTCGTGCCCATCTTCCCTATTTTGATAATTATTCAGACTTGCCATGTGAAGTCATATGTCGTTTACTTTGGTTTTTGAAGGGGATTCCCACCCGGTGAAAAGCTCTGTCTGTCAGATGTCGTTCTGTGGCTTTTGAAACAATGTGGCAGACCACAGACAGAGTGCCGCCACAAATGCATGGAACTCTTCTATGAATTTCTTCCCCTCCTGCCAGGTGAGCAAGCAGATCAATAAACACAATCAGACAAAATGTTAAGAAACAATACAATAATGCAAAACGGTTTTCACATGTCCACGCAAACTTAACGTAGGGAAGAAATCTCCAACCCAATGGTTGGACGGGATGTTGAAGGATCACGGCTCCAGCTTCTTGGTTACGCAGACTGAAGGTGGAGGCCTCCTCACCCAGCCCACTCTCAGGGATTTAGGCTGCCGCTTCAGCGTCACAGCCACGCTGCAGTGGATGGATCTGCTGCTGGCAGCGCTGGACTGCTACAATACCTTCATCAACCTACATATGATAAAGATCCATCACATGCTCAGTAAGACCTGTGTGCGAGTTATTGTTGTGTTTTTATTGTGTAAAAAATACCATTCCAATCGGCAAAGTCAACATTTTATCCTCTATTTCAAAGGCATCAAAGAGGAGTCAAGATTTCGTGAGGCCACTGGCTTCTTTTTGACCAAGTTGGCGATGCAGGGGCTAGAGGCGGCAGAAAGCAGTTTCCCCGCCAGTGAGGTCAACTTGTCTGGGACCAGCTCCCACTTCAGCCCCAGAGAGGTGGAGCAGTACAGCTACAGCAAGTGCACCATCATCGTTCGCCTGCTCCAGTTTGTCAACATGATTCTTTTGAAGGGAGACAAAGAATTTTGGAAGGTAAACAACGCACAACACAAAGTCAGGAATGTGCTCATGAAAGCGTTCTTCATCCCCCCTTTCCACCTTTTCTCACAGTTTCTGGAAGAAGATATGTTTTGCCCAGTGTTTTTTGAGTTGACCGCAGTGGTGGTGTGTGAGCCGTCAGCTGTAGGCTTCAACACAGCAGATCTGGAGGTCATGAAAAATCTACCGCAAGTGTGTGTTCCCCTACTGAAGGCCCTGGTGGCTTCACCATACCGTACTCAACTGGAGAGATCCCTGCAGACTCGAATTTCACGTACACGGTGTGTTGATTGTCCTGGATGCGTCTGGAATTGCTGAACTTTCTTTTAGAATCTTTTTAGATTATGCCTCTGCTATCATAACAGTGAGTATTGTTTGTGCTTTTACACGTTTATTTACTATCTTTCACTCTATAGCGTGGAGGAATTGTGCTCGATGGACCTGTACCGCTCTGACACACTGAATTATCAGGACAGAATGGAAATGGTTCTGTCTGCCTGTTCTCAGATCAATAAAGCTGGTTTCCTGAATTCACTTCTGGATAGTCAGGTATTTTTGACAGCTTCTGTAATCATTGACAAAGATGGCATCCACTGATATTTGTCACTTACTTCTCATCTTTTCGTTTGTCTGTGTTGAAGGATTCGACGTATACCAAAGCCCTTGGGTCCAGGCTTCTAATGACAGTGTATAAAGGTATTGCACCTGGTGAGGAGAGGAAAGCCCTTCCATCCATGGATGTGAGCAGAAAGAAGCTAGCCGACGGCGTGCTTCAGCTTGCCTTTGCTCTCTCTCCACAGGTTAGTGTCTCCCTTCATGTTAGATTGGACTGCATTAGATGCAACAGAAACTGTGCCAGTGTTCATTTCTGACTTATCTCTCCTCATATTTGTCGTCTGTCAGAGCGAGCAACTTGTGGATTTGCTCTTGAACACCATAGCGCTCTCCGTCCCAATATCGGGGAGTCACACTCACAACCAACTGAGTTTCTCCCATGGAGAGTACTTCTACAGCCTCTTCCCAGCGACCATCAACACTGAGCTACTGAAAAGTCTGGACATTGCAGTGCCATGCCTCATGATGGCTGCGTGTCACAAACCGAGCACGGTAGAATCTCTTGTCTCTACAATATGTTTAATTTGTGTGAATATTTCAGATCGCAACACTTTTCCTTCTTTCAATCAGGTCAGTGTGCTGCTTAATGGGATGCTGGACCACAGCTTTAAAGAACGCTCCAAAAGGAAGTCTCAAGGAAGCCAAAGCCAACTGGTGGACGGGGTGCTGAAAAGATGGGACAGCCTGCACTCATGGTGGAAAGGACCATCCTCTACTGCAGAGAGCAAAACCTCAGTCCTTCTGCTGCTCTCAAAACTGTTACAGGTATTTTGCATTAAATGAAAATTAAATTGATAATTGATGATAGGAAAAATATTAAAAATTCATAAACAGTGTGTAAATTAAATTTTAAAAAGTGGATATAAAAGACTGAATAATAACAATTGATTAATAATTAATGATTGATTATTGATAAATATTAAATAAAATTCTCAGTACAGCATCTGTATTTTTTTTTTTGTAATTACAAAGCTCTGGTTGCTGTAGCTAAAATCCAAATGTTGCTGTGCTCATCAGATTGACTCCTCTGTGTGCTCCAACGTCAGCCATGATGCATTCAGACAAGTGTTTTCAACGTTCACAACACTATTGGTTGACACAAGTTTACCTCTGAATCTCAAGGTAAATAAAGCATACAATTATTTGTGTGATGCCTTCCATGCAGTTTAAATGTACATGATGAAATGAATTCACTACAACTTCTCATAACAGTAAATACACAATAGCTATACAAATTTCTGTGATGAGATCCTTTTGCCTCCTTCATCAGAGTCAGGCTTTGCTGGTGTTGCCCTTCTTCACCACACTCCCAGAGGGGCTGCTGGCTGAACTGCAGTCTGCCCTGGAGTCTCTGGTGGCCTCTCACTTTCCTATGCAGTCTGATGAGTTTGCCAAGGGCTCGCTTCACCGCAACAACTACATGGACTGTATCCGAAAGGTGAAATAACATCAAGATAGAGAGAAGTTCAGATTTCAGCTGATATAGTGGCTTCGCTAACCTGATATCATAGGGTAAATTGATATGTGATGAAGAGATTTTGACACAAAAAATCTCTTGGTTTTTGTTATGTGAGTTATAATCCGCAAATACATTTGAGGCTATGTGTCCCTTTTCAGCTGCTGGATGCACTCGAGCTTTCACAAAGTCCACTGCTACTCAAGCTGCTGGCAGTGATACTGTGTCGAGACAAAAAGCACATCATGGAGGAGAGCTTCCAAACATGTTTCCAAAGAATTGCTCAACGGTCAGTCACGCCATCAACTTCCTTTTTCTCCTGTGGGTGAAACAAGTCCAGGGCCCAGCTGATGATCGGAGTAAAATGTTTGTCAACTATCAGGTCCAGCACTGAGCGCCAGCAGCAGCTCCTGTGCACCATGTACGGGGTGATCCAGCGTGATGAGGTTCCAGTGAGCTCCATGCTGCAAGCCATGATGGAGAGAGTCCTGCTGCCTCTGGCCTCCCACTGCAGCCTCAGAGCGCTCAACGACTTCTTTGCTGATAATGTGTCCAATATTCTCACCTTACTCCTGTCTCGATTCACCAAGGTCGGTTTCTGTGTTGTGAGACTTGTGGTGCACACAATGCCTGAAGCCTCAAGGCAGAGAGATGATTCACAAGCATGTGAAATTTGGGTAGAAAATGTATGTGCTCTTGCTAATTTCAGTCCAATGAAGCGGCATTTGAAGTTCAGCTAATGAAGAAGAATGGCTGCTACAAGCTGATGGAAATCCTTTATTCCCGCCTTCCTAAAGAGGAAGTTTATTCCAAAGAATCTCGCATTAACCAGGCTTACTGCGGCACAGACAAAACAGAGGGAAACGAGCTGTCCAAGACCTTGATAAAGTACGTCCTCGCAACCCGGTGAAAGCAAGACAGCGGAGACCATGACGTGATCTTTGACCTCCTTCACTGACTGTGTTTGTGTTTTATTTATTTAGGTCATGTTTTGAGGCTTTTACCGAGAACATGGTGGGTGAGGAGCAGCTCCTTGAGTTGAGGAGGCAGTTCCACTGTGCTGCCTACAACTGTGCCATCGCTGCCATCAGCTGCAGCTTCAGCGAACCCAAATTCTACCAGGGCTTCCTCTTCAGTGAGAAACCAGAGAAGGTAAGTGTCGGATGTGCTGCATCCCACTTATTTAGAAGATTAGAGCTATTGGTCTCGAATTGAAGACGCCACAAAAGAAACACTGGTCTGTATTTAACTTATTCAAACTTGTACCCGTAATTGAGGCAGTAATATGTCTTCAACTGTGTTTTGCGGTCCAGAATCAGTTCATTTTGGAAAATCTCATCAATGCCAAGAAGACCTACAACTTTCCAATTGAAATTGAGGTATTTCTAACATCATGTTACCATTTTTTTTGTGATATTTTCCCAACCATGGCATATTGTCTTTATTCTCACTGATTTAGGTTCCACTTGAGAGAAAGAAGAAATACATCTCGATTCGGAGAGAAGTCAGCGGGGAGGATGGAGGTGATGAGTGATCTTTTACGTGTCCAGGAATTCTCCTCTTGTTTGATGGGCGTTATTTTGCTCAAGAGGTTGTCATCATGATTTCTGCAGATATGCCAGTGTACCTCTCCTCCCAGTCCTACATGGCTGACAGCAGCCTTAGCGAGGAGATGAGTCAGTTCGACTTCTCAACTGGCGTCCAAAGCTTCTCCTTCAGCTCCCAAAACCCCGAGGGTCACAGACACACTGTGGCGAAGAAAGTAAGTTGTGTCGCATCAGGAACGATGTCCGATTTCATGTTGAGCCTTGTTCACTTTGGCTGGGGGGAGACACTTTTGTCGCGTGTGTAGGAAGTAGAGGAGATGGTGTTCTCCCAACATGCAATGGTGGACCTGGAAATGGACGACCTGAATCAACATGAATGCATGATAACGATGACGGCTCTGATCAGACACATGGAAAGGAACAACATCACTCCAAAAATAGAGAAGGCAAGACATGCTGAGATTTTAATATCGAAACACTGTAACTTTTCAATGAAAATGTCAAGAGACATACAACTAAATGTCAGTGAATTTGTCCCTACACTTTAACAAACAACAAAACAGAATTTTCAAATAATTAGCTTTTGAAACCTGCGGTCCATGTCTTTGATAAAGGGAAAAGCGCCTGGTGAACTTCCTCCATGGATGAAGTTTCTGCATGGGAAACTGATGAATCCAGCCACGCCCTTGAATATTCGATTGTTCATCTCAAAGCTGATCATCAACACAGAGGAGGTGAACACTCTCATCTTCTCTGCCCATCAGTAACAATCATTGTCATGCAGACTAGATGAAGAACACATTTATGCATTTGTATTTTCATATATTCACATCATATCTCTTTTAAATGCTGACAGTATTATGTTTTTTGCTGCAGGTGTTCCAGCCCTACGCAAAACATTGGCTGGGCCCGCTGCTGCAGCTTGTCGTCAGTGACAACAATGGAGGGCAGGGCATCCATTTCATGGTGGTGGATATTGTGGTCACAGTTCTCTCTTGGACGAATGTGGCTAATCCAAAGGTCACTACTATGAAGTATTGCAATTCTATACTCAGTCAGTTGTGCCTTGAAATATGATGCGGTCACATAAAACACCAGTTGACTGTCATCACTCCTCTGAACCTCAACCATGTCTCAGGGTAACCCCAGAGATGAAGTCCTCGCTAACCGGTTGTTGGAGTTCCTAATGAAGAACAGCTTCCATCCCAAGAGAACCGTTTTCCGCCACAACCTTGAGATCATTCGCACGATGGTTGAGTGTTGGAAAGACTGTCTTCATGTACCGTATAGGTGTGTGTCGACGTGTACAGTATAGGTGTGTGAGGGCGTATGGGTGTGCGTGCATATGTCTGACTTCTCCATCTATTTCTGTCCCCTTACAGTATCATATACGAGCGTTTCTGTAGCAGCGACCCAAACAGCAAAGACAACTCTGTCGGCCTTCAGCTCTTGGGAATCATCCTTGCTAACAGCCTCCCTGCTTACGATGCTTCATGTGGGATTGAATACGACAGGTGAAGTGTTTTCTGTGGGAGTGACACACGGTCTCATCTATCAAATGTGACAAAGGGATTCAACATTTCTCTGTGCTGTATGTGTGTGAAGGTATATCCAGGCTCTGGCCAACAACCTTTCCCTTGTAAGATATAAAGATGTCTACGCCGCCGCTGCTGAGATCATTGGCCTCGTTCTGAAGAACAGGACCGAGGAGGAAAATGTGCGAACACTTCACTCATTTGTTCACAATTTAGTCATCACAAACTGGAGGATCTCAAGTTGCTTGTACAAATTTTTCATGTCCTTTTTCATGATTAATCTCATCAGTTTTATTGAGAGATGTTGTTTTAAAATAATGCTATTCCTCTTAAAATGTCACTTCAAACTGAAGGAGTGTGCCAAACCCGCTTTTTTTTTTTTTCCCCCAGCATCACGAGAAACTTTTCAGTCTTGCAGCATGCAAGATAACAAATTTGAAGAAAAAAGACCTGGATGACAAGTTCATTATTTGCTTGAGCAAAGTATCTAAGCACTTTCCTCCTTTCATGGATCAGTACGTTTATATATAACTTACTATGCACATTTTGAGTTTGAGTTTGTTTTTTTTCCTGCATTTATGATAATGACCTGTGATCTAAATGTAATCACATCTCCGTGTTTAGGTTTGTCAACCTTGTGTTCTCCCTCCTGCCCAAACTACATGGCATATTGAAGACTCATTGTCTGGAGTGTGTTCTTAGCAGAGCAGATGTTATTCCAGACATCTTTTTGCAGCTGAAGACGACAGGATTCATCCAGACCATGAGTCACAGGTATCGCCTCCCAGTACCTTTACATTTTTTATCGATTTGGCTAACATTTTGTCGATGAAAAGATATTGCCGAAAGTGAATTTTGAATGCTGCCATCTGTTGCCTCCATGCAGGGATGAAATGAGACAGAGAGTGTGTTTGGATATCATTCACAAAGTTATCGCCCTGCTGACGCCAACTCAGCTCCAAGAGTTCCTGGGCGCAGTGACTTCATTCCTCTCCCACCCCTCACCAGTGTGCAAAGAGAGGATGTATGATATCCTCATGTGGATCCAGGATAACTACGGGTGAGCCCACTCTGGGTGCTCCTCATTTCATTTGTTGATGGGAGTCGGTGAGTTGCATTTTCTCAAGGTTTCTGTGGGAACATTGTTTTTCTTCTAGTGATGCAGAGAGCATGGCTGACAGCACCTCCGTTGAAGTTTTTAATACAGCAAAAGAAGCTCTACTTCAGGGATTGTCCGATGAAAATCAAGGCCTACAGCAAGTTGACATGGATTTCCCCCCTATTTCTCGCCCCTCACTTCTTTCTTATACTACACTCACTATCTCTGTTTGTCTGTTCAGGCTTTACGTTTGTAACTTTTGGAGTCAGGAAAAACGTCTTCCCACCGCCACTCTGGAGAGAATGCTGATGGTTCTCACATCGCTTTACTCGTGTCAAATAGAGAAGTGCTTCCTAAGCTTGGCCACCAATCTGCTCCTGGAGATGACCAGCCAGAGTCCAGACTTTCAAAGGAACATGTTTGAGTATCCACTGTCTGAGTGCAGCTTCCAGGTCAGTCAACTCTGTCTAGGCTCTTTTTCAACGTTAAAGGTCAACACCTCTCTTTTTTCTGTCGTCACCCTAACATATACCTCTGTTAACTGATGTGATAACTGATTTTTAGGACTATGTCATCGACTCCAATTGGCGCTTTAGAAGCACGGTGATGACTCCCATGTTTGTGGAGACCCAAAGCTCCCAGGTCCCTGAAAGCGTGGCAGCATCCCAGAATGCAGCCATGAAGGGGAAGCTCAGAGCAACTCAGACGACCCTTGAGTTCAGCCAAACCCAGAGCCCAGGTAGTGCTACACATGCTCCCCACCTAGTTGGTAGGACTGCGCAGATATTTCTCGTCAATTTACCAGGTGAAAACATTCCGCAGGTCGCCGTACTGCGTACAATTGGATGACTGGCAGCAGTGTGGACACACTAGCCGAGTACACGTTTGGTTCCGAGTCTATGTCGTCCCTGATGGTGTTTGAGAAGAAATCTGAGCGGCAAGCAGCAGCACGGAAGCCGATAGGTGACGGCTTTGGTCTGAGACGTCTCACTGCCTCAAATGATGAAGTGGACAGTCGGAGTAGAGGTCAGTGTGAAAGTAAACATGGCCAGCTGGTACATTTAATGTTTGACTGTTAACAAATACTTAAGATGTTTGAGGATCTGGTACTGCTATCAAAAAAGTTGACTTTACTTACTTTCCCATGTATCTTTTGGTCATTAGAAATTGAATTGCTAATGGTTGCACGATTACGTATTCTTTGCCTACATGTCCACAGCAGAAAATGAGCAACGCATAAACATCTTAAGACTGAAGCGCAGATTCCTCAAGGACCAAGAGAAAGTCAGCCTTGGTTTTGCAAAGAGGGAGATCCAACAACAGAGACAGCAAAAGGTATGCAAAGCAGACATCAGCACAGAAGCTGATGTCTGTCAATGAGTCATCAGCTGTGATTTTGTCCTTGTACTTCACAAAACTCTTTGGTAAGGAGAACCATGGAAACAAACAAAACAAAAACAAAAAAATATTTTCAGACTTGCATCACTCTCAGGTTGCATAACACAAATAAGCATGGATCCATTCATACATGTAATAGCTATCGCCTCATGGGCTCAGGTGTTATTATAATGTATTCAAATATGCTTCCCTTGCTGTCCTGTAGGAGGAAAAGGCTGATCGGAGATTAAGAAAGGAGGCTCAGGTGACTCTGTATCGCAGTTATCGCGTTGGAGACTTTCCAGACGTCCAGATTCCATACAGCAGCCTCATTACTCCTCTTCAGGCTCTAGCTCAGGTTAGTTTGCCGCTCTGTTTGTTCAGCAGATGTCTCACAATCCACCAGCATGTGCACACTGTACACATGCCTCTCTAAACCCCCTGTAATGGAGTTGATGATCGCGTTGGCTGTATGGTGTACGTGGCAGCTAAATCTTAATCTAGCACATCTAGAGCATGTAGAGTATCTTGCGCTATCGTTTTCAAACTCTCCAAAACTGTGTTCTTGGCGTGTATGTCTACACTTGATGAAGCTACATTTATTATATCAAAGGGCCAAATACTGTTGTGTTTGCTGTGGCTCCTTAGAGAGACCCCCTTCTAGCCAAACAGCTGTTCAGCTGTCTATTTGCCGGTGTCCTCCGAGAAATGGAAAGTCACAGATCAGCTGCAGAGAGCCAGAGGATTAAGAAGGAGCTCCTGGTCAACATGAACGCATTCTTGAGCAAAAGCACCCTGTTTTTCCCTCCATTTGTGGCATGTGTGCAGGTGAGGGCAGCAAACACCTTTCTGCTAACTTGGCATGGTCTCGTATTCACATGGACGCCGTGAAATGAAAATTGAAACCAAGCTAGCTCCACAATAAACTAAGAAACCACACTGTATTCAGTTATATGTAAAGTAAGATTATAACACATATTGATAGTTGCATCATTTGATAGAAAAAACACAATTTCCCCACTCTAAATTAAATGTGAAAGTAAATAATGGGAATAAATGTATTCATCCCATTGTTGTGAAAGTCCTAAAATGCAGCTGTGATTTTCTGGCTCCCTTGTTAGGACATGTGCTTCCAACATAAGGAGCTGCTACAGCTCGATCCAGCATCTGTCAGCTCCAGTTGCCTGATGAGTCTGCAGCAGCCGTCTGGCATCCTGCTGCTGGAGGAGAGCTTGCTACACGCAGGCAGCCCCGGCGAGCCACCAGCCAAACGATCACGAGGTCGGAAGGAAATCCCTCCAGACACCAATAAATGGATACACCTCGCCAGGTACTTCGATATTTGTCTTGCCAACAGTTTATTTGTGACTCATTGCGACTGATCCATGAAGTCTGGTGTCCTTGAATCGTGCCTCCTCAGCCTGTACAGATCTTTGGAGGATTACGATGTGGTTCGAGGAATTTTCGGTGGTAAGGTTGGGACCAAATCCATCACCAGCACCGCTCTTCAAGCTGAAGCCAACTCGGATTTTGCAGAGGCTGTGAAGCTTTACAATCAGGTGGGAAAAGTTGGCTTTTATGCCAATGATTAGACTGTACAGTGTGTGCCGAACAAACGACAATAAGGACACGTGTGCTTGGCGTTTCCAAACCTCCCAGGCCATCAACACTGAACACTGGAGTGATGGCGAGCCCACCGACTCAGAGAAGGACTTCTGGGAAAACGCCGCCATGGAAGGTTACAGCCACCTGGCCGAGTGGAAGTCTGTGCAGTACTGCTCCACAATCAACATCGATGAGAACTCCCCCCCTAACCTGGAGGGAATGTGGTCAGAGCCCTTATACCAGGTAGCTGAAATGAACTTTCCAAAACAGGCCACCAAGAACAAGGATTTTGTAACAGAGGTTGCGTGTGTGTGTGCTCTCCAGAAAATGTACCTGCCCCACATGATTCGCAGTATGCTGAAGCAGCTGCAGCTGGGTGAGAGGGAACAGAGTCTCCTCAGCTTCGTCGACAAGGCCATGATGGTGGAGGAGCGTAAAAAGCTGCTGGAAAGTCAGTACAGCCAGGAGCTCAGCCTGCTCTACATCCTGCAGGAGGACTATGACCGCGCAAAGTACTACACCGGCTATGCCATGGAACTCTTCATGCAGGTGCGGTATTGATTTCCCTCATTGAAGTGTTTCCATACTTCTCTGTCCATACTGTCACATGGTTTTCTCTGTTGTTACCATGGATACCTGGCCATTGTCACGTAGCTCTAATTTCTTTAACTCGATGCAGAATTACTCCAGCGTCGATACGCTGCTGACCCAAAGTCGCCTCACCATCTTGCAATCAGTCCAGGCCCTGACTGAGATCCAGGACTTCCTGATCTTCATCAACGGAGAAGGTGGATGAAGCAGGGCCATCCGTGCCTCACTGAGTGTATCGTGGCAGGTTTTTCGCTCCTCTCTTAGCTCCTTTTTGTTATATATCGTTTTGTAGTGTCCATGAATTCTCTGAAGAGGCTCATCAGACGATGGACTGACCGCTACCCCGACGCTAAAGTGGATCCTATGAACGTATGGGATGATATCATCACGTCTCGGTAAGAATTTTCAGAGCTCGGTTCTTCTCAAGCCCACAGCTGACATTATGCTGATGATATCACCTTTTGGCTCTTGCTTCAGGTGTTTCTTCTTGGATAAGATCAGGGACAAGTTGCAGAGCGGTGGTTTCAGTAACAGCATGGAGGTGGATGGTGCGCAGGACCCAATGAGTGAAGCTGATACATTAATAAAAGACTGCAAGTTCAGCATGAAGCTCCAGATGGCAGATAGCGCATGGAAGCAGGTGATCTAACAACGCAAGTTAATTTTGTCATGTATTTGTTTTGATTTCCACCTCATATAGAGTATTTGTTTCCAGAATAACTTCCCTCTAGCCAGCAAACTGCTGAAGGAACTGCACCGAGAAGTAAAAACACAGAAACAGTGGTACCAGCAGTGGGTCCATTGTTACTGCCGTTTCAGCCACAAACGTTCCCACAGCCTGGGTCCTGTGGAGCAAATCTCTGTGATGCTGAAAACAATCCCGCTTCTCGGTAACTTAAGTCAGAAAGCTTCAATGCACACATTAAATAAAGATATTTGCCAGAATCCTTTTCAGAATTCATAGTAGAACAGCAGCTGGTCTTATTATCCTTTTGTCCCACTGCACAGAGGAAATTCAAACTGAATGCGATAGTGCCACTGCCAGAGTATTCAGATCCCAGAAGATTCTCCAAGGCACGTCGTTTGATATCCTGGCTGAAGCTGTGAGCAGAAGCCCCTCGGTGCTGGAGAGCATCGGAGCTGAGAAAGCAGAAAGAGTTGTGAGGATTTCAGGATCTCCTTTGTCCCATGCAAATCCAAAGGTAACCACCCAAACCACACAATTGAAGTATGCAAGAAGTTTACCTGCATCCTCTCGTATTTTCGGATTTTGCTTGACTAATGGATGGCTTTCCCATCTAGAAATAGAGAAAACAAGATTGATGGTACAGCAGAACGCAATTGCTAATATTTTTGTATCCTAACAGTCTGAAGGATGAGGAGATCTTTGAACTTTTCCCCACTGACCTGAAGCCACTTATTCAACAGGAGGTGGAAACGGCGCTGCAGCTCCGTGCCCTGGCAATGCTGAGGGGTGCTGCCTCAAAGGCTGATGAAGAGCTCCAGTCCTACTCAGAAGACTGTGTTGAATCCAGCAGCATTGTGGAGACATACATGGCTCTGGCCAATTTCTGTGACAAGCAACTCCGGGCACTAGAGCAGTGCAATAAAGGTAGTGAGAGCATTGGCAAGGAAATACACATAGCAGAATAAAACAGTTAATAGAATTTCCAGCAAACTGTAAGTTCCACTTGGTATTTTTTGCACCAGAGGGCGATGTTCCAGAGCTGCCCGTCCATGTTGTCGAGAGCATGTTTAAAGCGCTTAAAATGAACTCGGAGGAGGCTCGGCTGAGGTTTCCGCGCCTGCTGCAGATTATCGAGCTGTACCCCTCTGAGACTCTTGACATCATGACAAAAGAGGTCAGTGAGAGTCGGTCAGAGTTCATCAGCCTCTGACCATATTCCACGTTTGTTTATTTTGGATTTACCACACATAACTGAAAATACAGACCTCCATCCTGCATTTTCATACAAAACAGGGTCACTCAAATTTTAAATCGTCCTTCCATTTGTAGATGACGACAGTCCCCTGCTGGATGCTGATCGGCTGGATCGGTCAAATGGCCGCCCTTCTAGACAAACCGGAGGCCGTGGCCGTGCAGCCATGCCTCCGTAACATAGCGGCGTTCTACCCACAGTCGCTTGTATATGCCGTCATGATCAGCAGCGAGAGTTACGAGTTTGAGGATTCGACTACTGGGCAGCAGCAGAGGGAATTTGTGAACAGGTAAGCGTTGCCGTCCCCTCATTACTGCTCCATCTATTGAAGATCGTGGTACAAATCTGTTGCTGTGAACACGTCTGTGTATCTGCAGACTGAGCGGCATGCTAGATGGCGGTGGAGTCGTGAAACAGTTTGTGGATGCCCTCCAGCAACTCACAAACCCTGAAATGTTATTTAAGGTAACACTCACTAATTCAGGCATTGTGGAAGTCTTTGGAAAAGGTCTCGTCTTGGTCTTGTATCATTGTTTGGTCTTGTATCATTGTTTTTTCTTCTCAGGACTGGTTGGATGATGTGAAAAATATGCTGGAGAAGCCCACGTTTGACAAGAAGAAGATGGGCGTCATGTATGATGAAATGCGCCAATCCCTAGGAGATAAAAATGTGCCGGGTCATGGGGCCTTCCGAAAGAGGTTTATCCAGGCTAGTAGTCCCTCTTTTAGTCCTCACATTCCTGGAAATTCTAAGAGATTCTGAACGTATTCTACCTTTCCGTGCTTCCTTAGATTGATGAAACACCAGAGCCTTATAGAGATAATCAGAATTGAAAAACTTGTTTATTGATTTCAAGTGTTCAGCAATTTCATTTCTCTGCATCAAATAGAAATTTGCCAAGGATATGGAAAAGCTGCTTGGGCCTAAAGGCAGCAATCTGCTTGACAAGCGGCGGCAGAGGACCTTTCTGGATGAGATGGATGCCCTGGTCGCATCCATGCGTGGCTTTCAAAAAGAGCCCGGGAACCTGAAAGAGTACTCACCTTGGCTGAGCGGATTCAAAGCTGATGTCTTCAGCCAGCTGGAGGTCCCAGGTCTGTCCATAAACCTGCCTGTTAGAAAAGACTCTGCTTTTTTCTCTTTTTTTTTCTCTTTTTCTCTTTCCTGTTGACAAGCCACGTTCCACCTCTTCTCACAGGACAGTACGACGGTAGATCCAAACCTCTGCCAGAGTATCACTCCAAGATAACAGGCTTTGACGAGAGGGTAAGCGACTTCTGTAAACAGTCATCACAACAGATCAGATTGACCTCTGCCAGAAGCAGCTACCAAACTGTGCTCCACCCTCCCCTACAGGTGAAGGTCATGTCTTCCATTCGCCGTCCGAAATGCCTCATCATCCGCGGGGATGACGAGCGTGATCACCCCTTCCTGGTGAAAGGTGGTGAGGATCTCAGGCAGGACCAGCGCATCGAGCAGCTCTTCACAGTCATGAACATCTTGCTGAGTCATGACACGGCCTGCACCCACAGAGGCCTGCAGCTGCGCACCTACGAAGTCATTCCCATCAATACCAGGTGTTTGGTTTGACCTTGTCTTGAATATTCTGGTACCTTACGTCGTTTTTACTTGGTTGGTAAGATCCTGATCAGGACAAATGAGCGACAATCGCAATATACGCTATCTCTTCATAGGATTGGTCTGATAGAATGGATGGAGAATACTTGCACTCTGAAAGACTTTCTCTCGGGTGCCATGACAAAGGAGGAGCAAAAAGTCAAAAACAGGTATACGAATTTTAAGTTTAGGGACTAAGCATTGCAAACACCATTGTCTCCGATTGATTGTACTATGTTTTTTGGAGTTAGGCATCGAAAATGGACAAGGCACTGATATCCCAATATACGCTCACTTGTTGAGAACAAGACGTGTAAAAATGTCCAATGTTACCTTGGTAACTGTAAGATAATTGTCAGTTTCCTTCTCCTTAAATGACTTTTTTTCACCTTTAGGCCTGCTGAAGTCTACACTGACTGGCTGTCCAAATTTAACAAGCATGACATTTTAAGATATGCGGACGCTTACAAGTACGTATGTTGAGCACTGCAGTAGTTTTATCATCAACACCTGCTGCATTGTTGAGAGATGGAGGCATTTTTGGCACTTTTGCAGTGCATCCATTGATATTTTGTTAGATATATTTCATATACAGTAGATGAGTTGTCAGCCAGGAGCATTTTCAGCATATTTGTTCCCGTTGCAGGAGGGCGAGCCGCACCGACACCGTCAACAACTTCACAAAGGCGTCGCAGGTTGTTCCTGGCGATCTGCTGAAGTACGTTTAGTTGAGACGTGTTTGTTGAGAGGTGAACCTGTAACCTCCTCTTTGTGTTAATGTATAACTCGATTTATCTTCTTTAGGAGAGCTTTCCTGAGGATGTGCAACAGTCCCGAGGCCTTCCTCTCCTTGCGCTCCCACTTCACCAGCTCGCACGCTCTCCTCTGTGTGAGTCACTGGATTTTAGGCATCGGAGATCGTCACCTTTCCAACTTCATGATCAACACGGAAACGGGGGGAATGATCGGTATCGACTTTGGTCATGCGTTTGGTTCGGCCACACAGGTTGGTCTTGTTTGGCCAAGTTCATATTGGAAGGTTTTGTCACAGTGCCAGCGTGCCCCCTCACCAACGCCTCTTCTTTGCATTTGCCCTCAGTTTTTGCCCGTGCCCGAGTTGATGCCTTTCCGACTCACCAGACAGTTTGTGAACCTGATGCAGCCACTGAGGGAGTCGGGCTTGATCCAGAGCGTCATGGTCCACTCCCTGCGAGCTTACAGGGCAGAGCCAGATCTTCTGCTCAACACAATGGATGTGTTTGTCAAGGAGCCCTCGCTCGACTGGAAGGTAACCACCAATTACTTGAGGTTGCACGAGTTAATAATCACTTAGGTCTGGCCTCTCTCAGAGATGCATGGAACTGCTCTTACAACTGTGTAGCAAGTGCAGCTTTTCATTATTATTGTACAGAACCTTGAGCTGAAACAGCTGAAGAAAGGAGGAACCTGGACAGAGTCTGTTGACACCAAAGAAATAAACTGGTATCCCGTGCAGAAGGTCAACTTTGCCAGGAGGAAGTTGGAGGGAGCAAATCCTGCCACGATAACCAGGTATGACATCACAGGTCACAATGTAAACAGTTAGCTCATGCTACGTCCAAGACATCAACACAGCATTTTTGTCCTTTAATGTTTGAAAACTGCTGGACCGTCATTGCTGTCAAGTATCTGCAGTTGCTGCAATATCTCTGTCAATGTTCTCTTCAAATGTATCCAAAGTGACTGGATGTGCTCTCATTTGTCAGCGAGGAGCTGAAGCTGGGATTTGAGAAAGCCGCAGCCTTTGCAGGGATGCAGTCTGTGGCGCTGGGGTCAGAGGAGCACAACATTCGTGCCAGGCTCCCAGCTGCCGGTCTGTCAGTGGAGCAGCAGGTGGACTGTCTGCTCGACCAAGCGATGGACCCCAACGTGCTGGGGAGAGTTTGGCAAGGTTGGGAGCCTTGGGTATAAAAGACATCGTGAGTAGTGCCCAAGGCCTCAGCCAGTGTGAGTAGAAACTTGGATATGTGGTGACATTTTTACAGTCAACAGTGGGAAATCTCTCAAACATTTTGTATGTTTTTTGTTTTTTGTTTTTTTAATAAACGTATATTCACCCATTGGATGCTCTGGATTTAGGCTTTTGGTCACTGTACTGTGTGCCCGGACTATTCTCGCACTTCTACTGCATTTGAAACAATTGTTTGCTTTCCTTCATCAGCTTGTAGTCATAATGTCATTCCATTTTTAGGGTCATATTAAAAACTTAAAAAAGCATTAAACCTCAGGTTGTGTGTGAACGTTTGAAATCATTGTTTTAGTTGTGTTCTAGGTAAGTGGCTATATGAATTCTAGTAAGTGTGATCTGAGCATAATGTTTTTTTATACTCCATCACTCTGTAGAATGGCAGGAGCAGGAGTCTATTCTGTGGTGGATGTAGCACAAAGTCTACACTGAGCTGTCGACTACATGATCTAACCTGCGTGTGTTCCAAGTGTGGGAGCCACAAAAGCAGAAGTGAGTTTACAGTATGTGTAGCGTAATGTTCACCTGCTTGCTGTAACACAGGAAGCAGTGAGCAGCGGAAGATTTGTTTATGAACCAGTATTCTGTAACTGCTCAGGTTATTTGTAAAGTGAGTCAAGTTCCCAGTTTCTCACCGCACACAACAGACATCAGTTAATCCGTTTTTAATGGAAATGACAACTTAAGAAAAGGAAACAAGGAGTTAACAGTACAATGAAACTTTTCCGTACATGGTCAATGCTTTAATGTTGACAAAGGAGACTGCAAACACTTCATCAACCCAGTGACGAGGTTGTTTTAGTCCAAAAATAACAATAATTTCACCTAGGCCTCGATTTAGTGTTAAGATACAGAAAGGTGCGTGCGTAGAAATGGACCGGCATTTGTTCACAGCTTAGCACTCAACGTGATTCAAGTACAGTTTTTGGCCTCTGACTTTGGTTTTCAAGATTTCCATGTTCAATTTCATTGATGCATAATGCTGCAATTACTGTTTATCTTCCTTCCATTATGACGTTGCTTTGTTGTTTGTCTCTCCATGGTATCTTTGCGGTTGCCGTGGCAATTGCATGGGACAGTGGTCTCCGTTTAGTACAGGGACAGTTCGTCCTTACTTCAGGAGAATGTCATGGTATACACTGATGTCAGTTACGGGAACTGCCCATGTAGTGTGACTGAGGCTGCATGAATTGTTAAATCATTAAAAACTTTTTTTTCTCCATAAAAAAAATCTTTCAACATTAATAAATCTTTAAAAAATTAGTATTTGCTTTTATACATAAAAAAGTAAATAGGATAAAACATGTAACAAAGACACTGTAAAAAGAGGAAAGCCGACAGACCAAAGGTTGGGCCTTGACTCTGCATATTTTTTACTAATCTGAGCAGGTTCCACATCTTTGTGTGTCCATTAATTCTGAATAGATGCTTAAGGATTTTTTTAATTTTTAGTGGGGCATTTTCAGCTCCATTGACCTCTTTCAAGAGGTTGAAGTAAAGAAGATTCATTTTCTAGACTGAAATATTTACGTTAAGGTCGCTGGGCTAAGGCGTAGAAACAGTTCAGTCGTTTCTTGCTTTGCAGGTCACTTCAGACATAAAATATGAACACAGAAGTACCATGAATTGATTTTTACATTGTAGTGCATTCACTGGTCTTTTATAGGTTTCTACCTAACTGAGAGTGATGACAGACTGAAAACTGCCAAAGTGCGTAATGCATAATCTGTGTTTTTTCTACAAAGTTGTGGTCCACTGGCGGTCCTTTTGAGATTTAAGGGGCATAGTCAGTCATTTTTCTGGAGACCTTTCGGCTAAGAGCGTCTAGCATATGAATCCTGCTTGTAATTTAAAAAAAAAAAAAAAAAAAGGAATCCTGGAAATAAAACAGAGGGCAAACATGGCGAACAATTGGAGAACAGGACTCAAATTGCCATGTGTTTGAGGAGGATTTGGAGAAAAATGTCTGCTAATGGCTGATTTTTGGTTCTTGAAGGTCAATATTACTTCTGGAATTCAGATGCTGTCTGAACATCTGCCAAAGTCCAAAATTATATCAACTCAGAATCTGGTCTGAAGCTGAGCTGAAGTGTGATGAGCTCACTCTCAACAGCAGTTGGTGTGGAAAACTTAACATATCTTTTAAAATGAAAAAGCCTCTGTTCTAATTGCAAGAAGATGTACTTCTTCAATATCAGATTGACGTAATTGGCAATGAAATGATTGCAAAGACATTCTCCCATATTCCTCCTCTAACTCACCAGTGGATATGTGAAGTATCTGTATCTGTAATGAAAGTTGCGATCCCAACAACATACTGACAAGAACACAAAGTCAATTTATCCCAAACACTGTGTGCATAGCATAAGTGCTGCGGGCATGACGCATTACAACCAGATTTTAGCATCTTATACTGTTACTTTAAATTTTCGGTCTCCATCCATTAATGAACTGCATGAGTTTCTTCACTTGCAGCTTTGTTAGCTTGAAGTCCTCGGACAGAATCTCTTCTGTCAGCTGCAGGAGCAGATTCCCGTCGATCTTCTCCGACACAAAAAGAGAAACCAAGTCATCGGGCAGCCCTATAAACTTGAGTGATTTGGACACCTCTTCGATGGAGAGGCCGGCCAGGTTGGATGGCGGCTGCCATGCCGCTGACGGGGCCGGCGACGGACAGTGAGGAGTTGGCGCGTTGGTGACGGAGTAGATCTCTTTTGCACCCGGCTCGTGGTGACTCAGCGGCCGCGTGGGAGTTTCCCGCTTGACGTCGTTGACGTGTGGTAACAGTAAATCCGTGGCCAGCTTCACAGCGGTGCCACTTTTGGGTGTTCTCGGTGGTAAGATGGGGCAGGACAGGGACTGCTTGCTGCTGGACTCCTCGATCGGCTTGTCTCTGTACATTTCTGACGTGTAGCTGGACGACTTGGTGCAGAACTGCTGCAGCAACTCTTTCTGCAGTCTGAAATCGTCGCTGCCGTGTGTGTGCTCTCGCCCGTCAAAGTCCACCAGGCTGGACGTGCAGGCTTTGGGGGTGTGTGGGGATCTTTTCCGGGGATAACTGTAATAACTCCGACAGCTGGTGGGTAGGAATTCCTCTATGCCTTGGGATTCGCCACTGGTGAAATTATTGGGCCAGGACAGCCTGGAGGACATCCCGTCCAGCTGGATGCTCCTGCTGGACAAACTGGCATTCGGTTCTCTGGCGGAGGATTTAGTCCAGCTGCAGGGGTAACAAACATGGCTTTGCTCTTGTGGGTCCAGTGTCTCGTTCTCAGATCCTCCTCTGCGAAACAAAGTTCTGTGTTAGGATTTTAAACTACAAAGTTGATATTTTGACATGTATCTAAATGGATTCAAGCTTTCTGTTCATACTCTCGTGAGGATTATTCAGCTCTTACATGTTGTGGAGACCTGAGGAGTAGTAAGACAGGGTTGGACTTGGTGAGCGGGTCTCCTGTTGCCGTGGTTTGGACAAGGCGGGCACGGAGGACATCTGCTTCAGACTCCGTGGTGGAATTGGCGGGGCGTTTAAGAGTCGACACTCTTCCTTCACCTGGAAAGGAGGAAGAAAATCAGCCCTATCTAGTCGTGATAAATAAAGCGGAAGCTGGGGTGCAAACGTGTGACAACTCACAGCTTCGGACTTGGGTGGGACCGGTGGTGGCGTGGGAGACAGGTTGGCGCTGCTCACTGCTCCCAGAGGGCAGGAGACGGGGTGCGACAGAGGCGCGGTGGTGCCGACTCCGTTGTTGACGCCGCAGAAGCCCTCGCTGAAAGCAGGTTTGGGGATCTGGCCCCGCAAGTGATCCAGCCACAGCTCCTCGTAGGGGACGTCCGGCTTGATGAGGGCGGTCTGCTGGCCGGTGCTGTCCAGCGGCTCGGGGAAGAAGTGCTCGTTTTCTCCGGCGTCGGGGGGAATGCTGTCGGACGGCAGGAGGGCCCAGTCGCCGCACAGCGTCATGCAGCCCTGCAGGTTGACCTCGCTGTTGCCGTGCAGGTTGCTGCCATACACGCACACGGAGAGCCTGTGGAAGGACTGGGTGAGCTCCTCCCTGGCGTAGGTCAGGGAGCTGGGGATCTGCACGTGGGCGGGGCATCCGTTAGAACTGATGCCGCCGCCGCCACCGCCTCCACCACCGCTGCTGCTTCCGCAGCTGCCGTTGCCACAGATTTTCTTGGGACTCTTTCCGTCGTCGTTCCAGTCCATCCGCACGTCCCGCACGGCGCGGGAGTAATCGTCTATGTCGAACTGCTCCTGGCAGAAGGAGAACCAGCGGTGCACCATGGTGTCCAGCCAGAGCTCGCCCTGCAGCAGCTCCTCGGGGATAATGAACCTGGGCATGGCCATGTGGAAGGGGAAATGGACGGGGACGATTTTGTTGCTGCGCAGGATGCAGCACACCACCACCGTCTTGGTCTGGACGTTGACCAGCTTGTAGCGGTGGCCCTCGCGGATGAGGTGGACGTCGTGCTGGTTGCGCGGCGGGCTGCCGGGCACCGACACGTTGACGGGCAGCCTGGTTTTCTCCACGATGTTCCTGATGGTGTGCTCGCCGTCCTGCATCTGCAGCTCCAGGGGACTGCAGGTGCTGAAGCGTCCTTTGCACTGGAAGGGCAGGCTGATGCTCTCGTTGGTGCGGTGGTTCATGCAGATCAGACACGGCATCTTCCCGCGGCCGATCTTGCTGATGGAATTCAGCTTCCCGATTTTCTTGAAAATGGTGTTGAATCGCGACTTCTCCTTCGAGGTCTTGGCGTAGAGGATCTCCGCCTGTCCCATCAATGTCAGTTCGTCACCGGTGCTTAGCGTGATGTTGTAAACCTCAGTGTCTTCATTGCATTCCCCTGAAGCCACCTGTGACGGGTTCAAAACAACGTTTTCACGAGAGTATCACCTCCTTTATTCTAACGGTAATGTATAATGTGGGTAGTTTGTTAGTTGCTTGGTAAGTTGTGGAGTAAGTGGACCTTACACACAAGGCCACAGCAACCTAAAATGGCAAAAATGCCCTTCAAGTGACATTTCCCTTGTTTGAATTCCATTGCAGACAAACAGTTGGTTCCAGGATGTTACTCACATGTTGAGTTTATCTCTACAGCCCACACACTGCACGTGTTTAAGCAACACATCCCACAGCCCTGATCACATCAGCTCAGTAAACACTGCGCGTGCTGGTCTGATGTTTTTATTCGACTTCGGAGAGGAGCTACAACACACTGCGGGCTCGACTTGTGAGGTGAACCAAATTGCACTATATATGTTACTCACAAAAGGGTCACAAAAGTACCTTAACGTTGAAAGTGATTTCTTCCATGACGTACACCCTCTCTGGAAATGCTTTGGCCACCTCCTCCACGCTGTTGAAGTACTGCACAGGCTCCTTGACGTCTCTGTCCTGCTCCAGTAGCTTAAACTGACCTGAAGCGGGGGAAAGGTACAAACGGGCATCAGCACAAACTGCACTATTGTGCGCGCCTGTCCAGCGCCCAGGTGGCTGCCGCTCACCTTCATAGTGCACGGGGATCTCTATTTTGGGCCCGATGACATAGTGACCCTCCTCCAGGCTGTGAGCTGTTATGGTCGTCCACTGACGGCAGGAATGAATCAGGAGGTAGTCGTTGTCCCGCAGCCCCTCCACCAGCTGACCTGCAGGGAGACAACAGAAGACAACACGGAGCTGATTAACATTGAAGTCCTCCTCTGTTGTGATTGGTATTTCACTTAGTAGCAGAATGACATTATCTCTTTTATGCTGACTCGCCTCGCCGGTGCACTTTGCATTGGTCGGCATTGCAAAGTCAATTTAGCAAATGGCGACGGCTTTAACGTTCGCTCAGCTAAAGCATCACGCCGTGCTTTGCCTTGGAGAGCTTCCAGCTATCTGGAGAGAGCCACTCCCGTCCCGATGGTTGTAACGATAAATGAAGCTAAACGATGCGTTGCCTTCATTATCACATGCCTGTCGGTGTTTGTCTTTAAAGCTGCAGGAATTCAACCAGCCACCGTCTGTAGTGAAGACGCAACAGTTGGCAAGCTGTGAACGATTTGCCCCGGCCAGGCCGGCGTCATGTTCCCTCTTTTTTTTTTTTCTTCTTTTTTTTCATCACAGGAAGCTCCACTCAAGCCTAAATATGAGGTAACCTAACCACACACACTCCTACTGGTTCCCTGCACAAAAGTCCCCATCGTCTGTGACCTTCATCGACTGTAAAAGCGGTAACATTTCCCAACAGTCAGGGGAGGACATGGTGGACAGCATGCAGGCACCATGATACAGAAAAAAAATATAAGGGGTGCATTTTCCAATGCTTACATCTGGCCTTAACTACGTCTTCCCATGGTTTAATTCATGTATAGTTAAGGGGGACAAATGATCTCTTCATTCCTTACGAAGGTCCAAAATTCACTCCGAACTGCTGTGGAGTGTGTATTACTACTCATGCCTATAAGGCATGTGCAAACAAACACACACAGGACTGCTCTCCTACTCCTGTTTTAAGCCTGGGTAAGGGTCAAATCGGCTCCAATTGTAATCATCCTTAAGGGGGACATCAGCCTCAATGTTTGAGATTGAGGTTCGCATTGTTGGATGAAATCTACATTTCCTCTCCTAGGCTTTCTGTAGCAACACAAATACACCTCAAACGTGAATGCATTTCTAAATTTTGGCTTGATTATTGCAAATGTAATACCACCAGCACAAAAATTCCAAAGCATCACAATATCTAGCTAGAGAAACACAGGAACCAAATCTGGCAAGAGGTTTACATACTGTGCTAGGCATCTCGATATTAAGACAGGAACAATTCGAATGTGCAAGTCAAAGAGTGTGTGTGTGTGTGTGTGTGTGTCTCCAAATTCAGATTTTATCTTCGTTTCCTGGTAGAGACATTTAAACAGCCAGAGCAGCATCTTGTGACGTGTCTTAATCCATCTATCGATTCTTCTGTCTTGAAGGGATGACTGCTGCTTGAGTTTGACTCCATTTTCCTATAACTATTAAAGATTTTAAATATATTAACGTCACACGCCTGATCTCCTTTCAGTTTTGAAAAGAAGCAGTTTAAATATCCGAATCATCCTATTCTAATTGTCCACTCGGACGCTTCCAAGTATATAACAGCCATCATTTGGTCATGTTGATCCACTATAATCACTAATTTAAGGGAAGAAACACTTGTTAATGCGTGAGAGTGTGTCTGTGGATGTATTTCAGGTTGAAAATCTCAACTAGCAGTCCGCAGCTAATGAGGGCTGGCCAGTGCCTTACAACATCCAACTGTCCAAAAGTTACTCACCGTTATCCAGCCTGACGATTTGTGGCAGCCGGTACGCGCTGACGAGTTGATCCAAAGGCAGCGATGTCGAGCTCCACGTTACATCTTTTAAATTATTGTACAACATTGTTCCAAGGTCCATGTTGTTAGCGTCCGTGAGCTAACTGGTGAGTTAGCTATGTGTAAACACGGTCACAAAATACTGCGAGAAACTCGGCGACAAGGGGTGGATTACGGCTTCTCCCCATCTAAAAGCCTTGGTTTCGGCATGTATCTTCCCGACCGCGGCATTTTTAGCTCAGCGTCTGTCCTACGTATCATTGAAGTCTTTGGTGTCAAAATGTAGCTGAGCCATGTTTGTTTAGCTAGCGACAGCTGCGTCAAGCTAGCGTCGGTCAACAACACCGGAAACTGGCGAACTTTTCTGTTGGAATTCGTAAAGACTGAACTTGCTAAGAATAGAGTTTTGGAATGTTTCGCCTCTTGGCCTAAATTTATCCAGTCATTTTAACTACGAAACAGAGACAGCGGAATGCACTACGTTGCGTTACGACTTATTCCCAAACGGTGCTAAAGATTAGCAAAGCGCGCTAGGAATTTACGATCTTAACGGAAATGTGTTCATCTCCCGAAGCTTTACACGGTCAGATTTCATAGTATACCGGCGAAATTATTTCCAAACCGTCTTTTGCGAGGAAAATACGCTTGTAATGAATGAGATTACTGAGTATGACGCAACTAAAGCCACTATATAAAAAGACTGACAGGAATATTCGAATTTGATACTCCTCATCTAGCGTGATGCGTTCAGGGTCACCACTAGATATAACCCATAACCTTACTATTTTCGTGAAGACTACTTGCTAAATCATTTAGAGGCCACGCTAGTCATTACGACAGCTAAGGCGTCAAAATTGTCGTCCAAATTCTGCATATTTACAGCGTTCCCAGGATAAATAATTCTCCAAGATATTAAACATCTGATGGTCAAGGGGCAGATTTTGAACTGTGGGCATCAGCCTGGCAACTTCTTCCACAGACGCCCCAGGATGAGATCAGCAGCCGTGGGTTTGACTTGTGTGCAACACTCAACCGTGTCATCACACTTCCCCCTCTCGCTGGTACAAATCACACCACTCTCTCTCCATCTGCTGTTAGCAGGCACCATGTCCTTCATGGAGACACTGCGTCAGTGGGACGAGGCCGTGTCCTGCGCTGAGAAGAAGAACATCTCGGAGGCGCTGCAGATTTTCCAGGCCATTGAGGACCCAAACTCCAAAATTTTCTTCGACATTGGCTGTCTTCATCTCGGCAACCAAGACTTCGATGCAGCGGAGAAGGTGAGTCTGGACTCTGACGACACCCACACCCACACATGCTTGAATCTCAAAAGATTTTTTCAAACATTCCTCAAGGGAAATCCTGCCCTTCTGTAGCTTATACTTCCAATGATGTGAATGTATCGTCTGAGTGAAAGTGCAAGTCGCCGATAAAAGAGAAGTGCTGTAATTCTATTTTTCTCTACGGGAAGCTACCCGATTTTCTAACTCTCAGTCCCTCTCAGGCTTTCGATCGCAGCATTGGCAAGGATGAACATCTGGCCGTCGCCTTCTTTCAAAGAGGAATCACGTTTTACACAAAGGAGAGGCAAGGAACATCATCGCCACCTCGTACACATCACTACCGTGCGGGAAACTCCACCCCGGCGTCTCGGATTCTTCTGCCATGAGGTTGAATACATCGCCATCTTTCATTCTTTCTTTAGATATGAGGAGAGTTTGGCTGACTTTCAGCATGCCTTCAGAGCACTGCGGGGCAACCAGCTGATCGATTACAAAGCCCTGGGCCTCCGATACATCTTATACGCATGTGAGGTGAGTATTTCAAACAGTTTCACCCCGTGTGAGATCATTCTACCTCCGGTTAGATCCCATGAAGCAGGACTAAAACTCACACGCTTGCATCCACTCGAACAACATAGCAAATGTCAGGTTTTACCCGTCAATACTCACTGAGGCTTGAGCAGTTTGGCGAGTTCCTCATGTTGCCTCTGACCTGCAGGTTCTCCATAACATGGCCTTGGTCCAGGCCCACCTGGGCGACTGGGACAAAGCCAAAGAAAACCTGGTGAAAGCTCTCGACTACAAGACGGAGGCCAAGATGGGCATCATAGACAACGCGCTGCAGTCCCTTCTGGTGACACACTCTTACACACACGGGGTACACAAGTCTCTGTCCGAGTCTGCCGTTATATGCAGTGTGAAATCTGGCTGACAGAAACAGAAACTCTTCAAGCTGGTGCGCTTCCCCTGCCAAGCGCTGTTCAAGCCAAACAAGAGCTACGTTGCCCAGCTGGAGAAGAAGGACTACCTGGGAAAGGCCAAGGTCAGAGTCACGCTGCAGTGGTGCTGCGTCCAGCTGAGACACTCCAGGTGTAACTTTGTTTCCCTTTCTGCCGCTTTCCCCCCCTCCACAGGTTCTCGCCTCTGTTGTTCCGCAGGATGAGTTCTCTGGGTTTTCACCATTGGGGCCAAGGGTAACACTCACTCTCACACAGTATTTGTCACACATCTTAGCGTCAAATACACATTTCTTGATTTAATCACATTGAATACAGCTCAGTTACCCAGGTTTGTTCAATGCTGTGCCACATTCTGACTCTATCCTAATATTTCTTCACGTTTTTGTCGCATGTTGACAGCTGGATGACGAGAGCCCCACGACCCCCAAAACACCAGAAGTTCTCAGGTAAATCTTTCTTCTCATTTTCGACTCGCTGTTACTTTTACCGGTTCCCTAATTTCAACAGCACAACACAAGAGGAAGTACGCAAGTGTAAGTTTCAAGCCGTGGGTGCATGTTTGCAACCAGCTCTTTGAAATCTGTGAACTGTCCTCTGACAGTTTGTGAATTTAGTTCCAGTTCCTTCACACTGGTGAACAAAACAATGTAGATGTTAAGATAATGAAAAGAAGCTCACGTCACCATTATCAGCCTAAACAATAAATATGATCCTCCAGATGTTTTCATCAAGTGAAGAATTTTGATATTTCCTCCTCACATCTGATTTGGAAAAATGATAGAGTCGGTCTGGTATGTCTCTGCTCTCCTCAGGGCTCTGGAGGGTGAGGCCCACACCGTCCTGTTCGAGTTCATCCCCCAGAACAAGGAAGAACTCGCCGTGGTTCCTGGCAACATCGTGTTTGTGCTGAACAAGGGCAGCGACAACTGGGCGTCTGTGATCTTCAACGAGAGAGTAAGTACACTGCCCTCGCCCTGACCCCCAATTCCCTCCTTCTACCCCCTCAGCAGACCACGTCCAAGCTGCTTTGCCCTCTCAGGGCATCACTTGACTTTGTGTAACCAAACTGACACATTTGTCTCCCTGACTTGCAGAGAGGTCTGGTACCGTACAACTACCTGGAACGTTTGGAAATCAGCGCCGGGTACAAAAAGAACAAGGTGAGGAACTTCATCTTGGCGCCATAGTAGTTGGTGGGGTCGTGTTGATGACACCAATGTCTGAGAAAAATATTGGATATCTTGCATGTCCTGCTGGAACGAAACCATCTAGGAAACCTCTGAAACCCAGAATCGAGAACCGCCGACCATACCCAAGAGGCAAGCAGGTAGACGCATTTGAAGCAGAATAATTCAGCGTGTGAGGGAGGGAGGGAGGTCACAATGACCGTACCATCACACCGCAGCTCATCTGAGCCACTCATTTTTCTCTCTCTCTATCTCTCTCTCCATCTTGGATGCTTTCTACCAGATCCGGCCGGCAACAGTGCAGACTCAAAGCTGCAGGTGAGCAAAGTTAACTCCACACAGATGCGGAATACGTCCATTTATTTGAAATGCAGAATTAAAAAAAAACTAAGATTAAGCAGAAAAAACATGGCCGGGGTTCAAAGCAATGGAGTCCTCACGAAATTGTGCGGGTTGTGAATGTTCCTGCCTTGGCAGGGTCGGGAAGGGAGGAACAATTCCTCCTGTATCGTCAAAGTGCGTTTCAAATACACCTTTGCCGTGTGCATGTTGCCCGGCGCCCCCTTCGCCACCCTGGCCGACATCATCAGCAAGAAACTGGGCGTGCCCGCCCCCTCCATCACCCTCAGGTTGGTTTCTACAATGTAACCGGTGTTAACATCTGAGCTTGTCTGTGCAGAAATTCCAAAATCTATGTATCTATCTGTCTGTCTGTCTTTATGGATCAAGTTTGGAATCGCAGCCTACGAAGGCGATCATCGACGCCAGCACGTCCATGAGGCGTGTGTGGGCCAGAGCGAGCGGCGGCCGCCTCACGCTGTGGTGCTGGATGGCCGATGAAGGTGAGGCCACAGCCGAGCCAGAGCAAACGGAGAAAGAGCAAAAGGAGGGAGAACAAGATCCAGCGAAGGGAGAACAAGAGCCAGCAGGTGGAGAGCCAGAGCAAACGGACGGAGGCCCGGAAAAGCAGCGCCACCTGGTGGCTCTTCATTCGTACGAGTCAACCAACCCCGAGGACCTCACTTTCCACCAGGGAGATTCCATCACGCTCCTATCCACAGGTGAGACGCTGACAAAGCTACAGCTGTGTTTTTGTTCGCCTGTCACTCATCACATCACGTCTGATCTTTGGCTCCGCCCCCTCCCCAGTTAACCAGGACTGGCTGGAGGGCCAGTGTAACGGCATCACCGGCATTTTCCCAGCAGCCTTTGTAGAAGAGGCTCCTGCCCATGACCAGTGAGGTCAGAGGTTGTTCGCACCGGGGCGTCAGTTACCCACAGCACATACTGCACACACACACACGCACACGCACACACACTCTGTTACACAATAAAAGCTTATCCATGCAACTCCTACTAACGTCTGCATGTCTTTCAGCGGCAGCCAGAAAAGCTTAACGAGAAACTTTTGGTTTAACTGGAGCAACATTTGAAAACAAACAGTCAATTTTGGATACTTTGGAGGGCAGAAAAGCGGCTATATCAAGAAAAACAGAGTACCTCAACTGTTTTTTTTTATTTAATCTCATAATTAGTAAATCCAACAGTTACACTTAATGTACATTTATAGACGATTTTCCTGCCCTCACTGCGACCTAACGAGCTCAGCCCGTTATCACGAGGGCGTTCCCTCCTCTTCGTAGGCGATGGCGATGCCTCTCCTCCCCTCCACAGCTTTCACCACAGGCGTCTCTCCCAGCTTCTGCTCCAAGCCCACCCAGCTGCGGTTCGCCAGGAAGGCGGCTGAAAACGCACACGACACACAAACGCAACGTGACCAAACCAGGGAAGGTGAGGTAATGCTGCACGGGGTCAGAGTTCAGTGTGTGTGGAGGACATACCGGCCGAGTTGTTGGCCACAGTCAGCGTCTGGTTCCTGAGGACCACCGAGGTGCCAAATGCCGACACGGCAGGTTCTGCCGTCATCAGGTTGTGGCTTCGAAGGGCTCCGGTGATTAACGACATGTCTGTCTCCTCGCGGTCCTGCTCGTCAGCCAACGGTACGTGACTCTGCCCACCTTAACGAAAACAGAGGACACCTTCAAACACAACGTAACAGACCTCCTGTTCTTCTTTCTTGTTAGGACCTGACCTGGCAGGAGCTGGCGGAAGTCGGTGACGTATTCCTGGGACCACTCCCGGTTCTGGTTGCAGGCCACCTCCATCTCGTAGGGCGTCACCACGGGCCGGTAGAAGTCGCTGGAGTCCAGCAGCGTGTTCTCAGGACACGCCACCAGCACGAAGATGTCGATCTCAAGGAAGTTGGCCAGCTTGGCCACGTTGAGCTTGCCCATGGCGAAGACGTAGCTCTTCTTCCCGGCCCGGCGCAGCGCCTCCTTCAGCTGCCGGATGATGGCCAGGTAGTCGGCCACGCCCAGCGTGCCCACCAGGATGCCCACCACGCCGGCGTCTTTGGCTCTCTCGATCGCGTAGAACCGCTTCATCAGGGCCCGGTTGAGGCCTACGGACTCCGTCCTCCCCTTCTGGGTCTCAGGGTCAAAGGAGGAGAACGGGCAGCGGTTCCAGGTCATCATAAAGTTTCTGAGGACCGCCCCCTCTTGTCCGATGTAGAACATTTTGTAGTCCGTGAGGCTGGTGTCTTTTCCCAGGACGAACTGCCTCCCAAACTGGCGGACCACACCGTCACCCTCCTCGTTCTGGTCCGGATGGTGGCGTTCAGTGTGTTGACCGAAGCATTGCTCCCCCTGCAGGATGAGGGTGGAAAAAACGACGTTTGGGTAATTGGGACCCAGGAGCGCCTGGACACCATCTGGGGAAGAGATAAACAAAATGTGAAATAACAACAGAGACTGACCTGCGATTCTGATGGGCGGATGTCTTACCAATGGCGTGGGCGTAGTTGACGTCGTACAGGACGATGACGTGGCTCAGCGTGTCCGGGTGGAGTTCTCTGAAGGCCGCGGCGCACTCCTCCGTGTCCAACGTCTTCCTCTCAAACACGTACAGCAGCGGTAACCTCTTGGACGGGCTTAGGCAGGCGCGGCCATAGTGCACCATGCTGTCGGCACCCACGTGCTCCGCCGCCACCTCGTCCACGCAGCAGCTGGCGCACACACACACTTACTTTGACATTGTTGATAACATCTTGAGTATTCATTTCCATGTATGAGTGCACACTTGATCTAAACACACCAGACACAATATCTGCACCAAGGCAGTAAACAGCCTGTAGCTGCAATGTAACCTTGTTTGTTTTCAATTGATATACACCAGCCTAGCTGAATGCAAACTTTACAACAACAATTGAGGTATGCATGTATTGGATCTTTTATTTGTATTTGTTTGTTACCTGCCATATGAAGTGTCTCCCAATACAAACACATTGACCTGAGTTTTCTTCTCAATAGCTGCAGCAATTGCAACCGAATCCACAAGCAGCTCATCGGGAAATTGTAGTGCCACCTGACAACATTACATTATGATTATTATTATCATCATCATTGTTATGATTATTGGCAACACGTGATAAAACTAGAATCATGCTCATAACAGAAAAAAAGGTTCCTAAGAACAAACAGGACTTTCCTACAATACCTAACTAAATGGGAACGTTTACAAAACGTTGGCCCGTACGGGGATCGAACCCGCGACCTTGGCGTTATTAGCACCACGCTCTAACCAACTGAGCTAACCGGCCATGTGCATATATGTTTCACACACCTTCTGGAGCCTCCCCTGGGTGATGAAGTCGCAGGTGTGCTGAATTTGGTAAAGTTCTTCCAGCTGCTCCGCAGAGGCCTGATTCCTCTGCGGGACGTCCACCGCCCGCGCAATGGCGGATTCCGAGCTGCTGCTGAACGCATCAGCCATCACCACACTCCAACGCAGACAACTACAAACAGACGATCCAGACAACGTTTAGCGAATAGGACTCCGGTGGGGGAGGAGGATTCTAATGATTGGGAAATGTTTCGAGGGAAATGTGGTTAACTAGAAGTGTGTTTGACGGGTATGGGTCTCAAACACCAGTAACTGATGTCTATTCACGTCTCCCGGGGTCTTTTGCGATTTGTGATCACACAATGATGCAAAAGTAACAGACGGACGACATTGTGTAATTTAATGTTGTGTTTTATTATATTACGTTTACACTTATCCGATCACAAACGAGCCTATTTAGCTGTACATGGGATATTAGCTTTCCTTCTAGCCGCCAGCGGGCTCTGACGAGTACTCAATCGCCGCAATCTTTCATCTCTTTCGCGTTTAACGTATAACTTTGCCATTAAATCCAGTTTGCGACAACTGCGTGTAAACTTACGTTTTGGTGTCATATGTTCGCAGTTAGCTGCGCCTCGTAACGCCACACACGTGTTGTAATCTAACGTCATCTACCCTTTCCGGTTCGCCCATTTCAAAACAAAATGCATTTTTCTCTGAACTTGGATAACTGAGCTGATATCAATGTATTTAAATAAACATTTGCATCCTTGACGCGAAGAGGTGTAATAAAT
>OMPJ01029556.1:0-12439 GCA_900312935.1 Carapus acus
GTGCGTGGCTACATCTTCGCCGCTGTCTCCCAATGGTTCCGCGTCTCATTTGTCCAAAATCATATACGCCGTCCCAGGCCCCGCCCCCTGATGAGGTAACACTGTCTCCACCCTCCGAGATTTCTGATATTATGCAAGGAGACCAATTTAATTCCAATAAAGAGCCGCGGCAGCAGCTCTCACGCCCCCAACAGACGCATGGAGAAGTGCACGCCGGCATTGTTACTCCTCCATCCAAACACAGATTCCTGCATAGAGAGAGAGAGTGTGTGTGGCTCTATTCGAGCAACACCGAAGTGATGCTGATGATAATTTCACATCTCACCCCCGTTATCGCTCCCTACAAATGGACTTATTGATAAATACACACATAATTTTTTCTTCTGAGTTTATCGCGTAACCGGGTTGCAATAGCCGAGGCCATCCCACACAAGTTGTGATCATATAGAAGTAATATTTTTTTAATATGAAGTAGGTGATTCCTGTAGGAGGCGCGGGCTGCTTTATTAGCGCCGTAAAGGGACGCGCCTTAAGGTTCCCAATAAAGTTCAGCTCGGGCTTTTCCTCCATTACCGCCGCCACAGCGAGGGAGAAATCGCAATTATTTTACGAGGTGACTTATAGAAACCAAGGGGGGGACATCAGGGTGGAGGGAGGGGTGGGAGTGGGGGTGAGCAGTGTGTGTGAGAGTGTGTGGGAAGCTTGTTGCTGTGCGATTCGGGAGAAACTTGTGGACTATATGACACCAAGGTCGTCTCAGAGGAGGACAATTTGTCCTCTGCGTCCAGGAACGTTGTCTCAAGTTAGGGACTGAGTAACTGACCGTGCAACACGCAGATTTCTTCAGTTTGTTTGTTTATTTCTTTATTTCCACCTGCTTGTGCCACACAAACAACGCAAACAACTACAATTGCGCAAACTTTGTCATAATTGTATAGCTCGGATGATCCCACCATGGGACAAAAGCAGCAGCTGCAGATGGTTTGTGTCCAAAAAAAGTGTAAAGCGATATTCTGCCCTGTTGTGTGATTTGTTTATTTATTTATTTTTGTGCCTGGTCAGCACATTGACATGAGTCATTACGCACAAACAACTCCAAATGACTCAAACTTCAGCAAAATCACACTAGGGGGAAAAAAGAAAGAATATTTGCTTGTTGCCATCACCCTTTGCCCACAGTGTTAACTTTACTTAAATCATAAATCGGGCTTTGACCCCAAGATGCCTGAACTCTCTCACAAACTTCTTCCCCTTGTGCGTAAAAGCGACTCCGAATCCGAATCGCCTCTCTTGGGGCTGTAAATATGTTTTGCAGGTGTGTGTGTGTGTGTGTGTGTGTGTGTGTGTGTGTGTGAGGAGCTCTCCGAGCTCACGGCCCAGCTGGCGTCTCCATGCGCCGCCGCCGCGTTTGCGGCATTTCTCGGGCTCCTTTGTGCGGCTGTTGGTGGAGCCTCGGCGGGCCGTGAGAAGCAGACAGTGGGCCGGCCGCCGGTCTGGGTCACTGTCTGCCTCACACACACACATACACACACACACACACGCCACGGCGGCCCCATTGTCCCGCCGCCCCGCGCCGCCCACGGCGCGCCTGAGTGCGCAGCGCAAAAGAGGCGCAAACGATGCTATTTTTACGCACGGCGCCATTATCATCAGCCTCACCTGTTATTTGTAGCGGGCTTTGTTTTTTTGTTTTTTTTTGTTTTGCTCACACACATTGGCGATCATGCTCTCCGACCCCTCCTCCCCTCTCTCTCCCTCTCTCTCTTTCTCTCACACTCACTCACACACACTCACACGCACGCTCTCCCTCCCTCCCTTCACCCCCGAGTCGCGCCAATATTCAAATTGGGGTCCTCTTGATTTAAATAGGAGCTTAATGAGACGTGGTGGTGAATATTAAACGCCAAAATAGAACCGGGGGCCCGCCGCAGAGTTTGAAGGCATGCGGCGGAATTAACGGAGGCATTTGCAGAATGTTGCGAGTTTGAGGAGTGTAAGAGGATTTGGGGCGAAAAGTGCCGCGCAAGCCAGCTTTTTTTGGGGGCGATTGTTGGTCCGTGAACGTGTCGCGTATGGGAAGAAAACGAAGCGCTCGCGCAGCGGCAGCGACGCTCACGTGCGACTGTGCGTTCACTTGTTCATTGGTGGTGAACGGGTGAGTGTCTGCAAAAGGCCTCACATGTGTGTGTGTGTGTGTGTGTGTGTGTGCACGGAGCCGTGTTATTGATAATACTGTACACGTGGGAGACATGTACGTGTCCATATCCATATTCATTTCCAATAATAATCCCCGAGGGATTATGAACTGATTGGTGACTCTGATCCACACACACACACACACACAGATGCACGCGCACCAGCTCAAGGCTGCAGGTTGATGTAGCATATGGAAAAGTCTGAAGTTGTTGCTGGAGTTTTGTGGCTGGGCGCCTTGTTCGCTCCATCATGCTGCAGACGTGAACATTTCTTAAGTTGTGGTGACATCACATCTTCTACATGTCTCAGTTTAGGAAGTTCTTGTTGTCTTCTTGTGGACGTCCATCACACTCTCAGAGTCCCAGAGCAGCTTTGGTCCCTGAGGCAGGTTCAGGCTCATCGCTGGTGTAATCGATTTTATTTGTTTGATGTTGTTTTCTTGCAAAATTATTTTTTTTTCAACGCACTCATGTCTCCCCACCCACAAAGTCATATAACTTTCATTTTCATTTTCATTTTAAGCTTTTTTTTAACGTCTACTTTTCCATTTAAAATATCTTTAACATAATTGGGGCGTTTTTCAAACTCCTTTTCGTAATTCTGACACCTCAAGTGCGTCAGGAGGTTGAAGTAAAACCACAAGAAACTGTCTCCAAAGTGAAACTTCCACCCGTGCGTCTGACTTAAACAAAGCACCTTTAAACCCATATTTTTATTTAACTGCACTATAGGCGGGGGGGAGAAAAAAAAAAGTTGTCTTCTTACTCGAACCCCGAACCCAGTGGACGCAGCGACATGCCATATTTCTTGATTTTGTGGCACCCAAGATGAGCTTGTAGAGGATGTTTGAGCTCCGTGATTAACCTCAGTATGTATTTGTGGTCCCGTGGGAGCGTTTGACCCCGCAGGGCCAATCATCTGCGGGGCAGAGGGGCCACGCAGGGATGCTGCCCACATTCACCTGATTTTATTTGCAAAGTTTGGACATCATTTCTGCTGAATAATCATTGTTCGAGTATTAGTGTATGATTTCACAGACATCTCTGATGTGATAATTGATGACAGCCATTCTGTTTCAACTCCGTGAGGCTCAGTCACATTTTTAGATCATGGCCAAACTTGATCTTAAGGTGTGGTTAAAAACAATGCGTCAATCTCCCTTAGAAATAATATTCAGCTATCAACTGCATTCAGCTAAAATGCGTCTGTATTTGTCTCTGGGACTTTCAAACAAGAATAATTCCTCAATTTGAAAAAATCAACATTAGAAAGCAAAGTGATTTGGAAATTACATCTACATTTCTGCACCTGCCTCGTGTATGTTTTATCTATATAAACCAATTCATATCTTGTGCATAAACAGTGAGGCGAGGTCCTTCTTTTATTCTATTAGGAGAAGATTTCTCAATTGCCTTTGTACCCCTTAATATCCAATCAATTGTTGTGAGAAATTTTCTGAAAAGCAGATTTTATGAAAATCCTCTGCTTATCAACCTGCGTTTCTGTGAATGAAGCCTGAATTCCTGTTTGTTTATTATGAGGTGAGTATTGATACAACAAAAATCAGGCGTGATAACTCAATTTTGTCCTTATAAAGCTCCGCAACACAGCGATGTGACTGTAGAAAGGTCCGTGAAGGCTCCACAAACAGTCTTTGCACCTTTTGTGGAGCCTTCACGGACTATGCCGAGCCGAACCACGCCTAAAAAACAACACTGCCTTTACCCTTAAGAGCCAGAAAATCAAGCACAAGATTGAACGCTTAACAGACCGTCAAACATAAATCCATCAATTCTTTAAAAGGAAACTTCTCCATAATGCGACGAACCGGTCGGAGAGGTGTGTGTGTGGCTGTCCAGATGCTTGAACAAGTGTGTGTTCATGTGATGTGTTTGTGACAGATGTGCGACGTGGGATTTGTCGTGCTCAATATTTTCTTGTGTTGTTATTGGCTCAGAGGTGAAATTAACGAGCGCCAACGAGGAAGAAATCAAAACATGCAAATGTAACAACGCCGGCGCACTGCTGCCACTGTGCGGTCAATAGGAGTACTGCAGGCAAACCTTGCAGTTGATTGAACTCTGGTGTTCTGCTGCCTCCACCTGGACGAATTGACAACGTTCAGGGACTTGGACAAATAAACTAATCATACCTTGACCGTTTCCAACTCAGTTGCACGGCCAAATTTGTCATTGAAATGATGTGCAATGCTAATCAAATGTGTCCGTGACAATGTTGGAAACAAAACACTGATGGTTCAATGGGCTAACTAGCTAAGTAGCTAACTAGCGTAGGGAATCTGAAATCTTTAATTGTCATTACAGCAGTCGCAATGTGCAATGAAACTAAGGTGCTGAATTCCGGTGCAAAAGGAATAGAAATGAGAAAAAAAGAAAAAATCTATATAATCAGAAGAAATATTTACAGACAATATATACAGTATAAATAGACGGAATAGATAGTAGCAGCGATGATGATATGGGAAGGGTTGTTCTTATTGTGGATTGAAGATCTAGCATTTCACTGCTTGACTGTTATTCATTATTCAATGATTATTTGTATCAACGGGTCCATTCCATCTCAATTCTAAATACTGGGTTCAAACTTTGTGTTATTTTACAGAAAATAATACACACAGAATCTGGCCTGTGCACAGTACAGTAAGCAGGTGAGGCTCAGCTCCGCCATGGCCGTCCATAAGAGCAGCTCTTACTTAACCCTTATGTTCCCACACTTATCTTGGCCTCTCCACGGTGAGAGAGGTCAGAGGTCAGCGACAGAACAGGTGGCAGGGATGGAGTCCCTCATTAGTGGCCACTTGAGTGGACTCCACAACCAGCCGCACTCAACATGTTTACACAATGACACACATTTTAGTAATTCTGTCTCGCCGGGTCTTTGTTTTGCAGCTTTAGCGTACGCACACAACAAGGACAACAACAGTAAAGTTTTGAGACACAATAGCCACAGGAGGCAATCGACACAACAAAGCCATGGTCAGTTTATAATTCTATAGATTTTTGTGGTGCTTTTGATACTAAAACCTCCATACTGGTGTCAGCAAACTGTGTTTCTAAGTGATAAGTGCATGTAAACTATTTTTCACAATATTCACATGGAATGATGGAGGGATGAATGCTACTGTCTTTTCTTTTACACAAAATGAGCAAAAATCATGCTGTCTTCTGGATCCAATACAGCGATAATCTTGTTTTGGCTCAGTTCCACAGAAACCACAGGGTGTGACCACACACACATTCATTTGTGATGAGGTGGAATGGAGATTAATATCTGGTTTGCGCACTTTGTGCATCTGCACATTTCACGAGCAGGTCCACGAGTCCATATGAGCCCACAAGGAAACTCAAGTAAACAGAGGCGGTTGAGCAGTTAAAGAGCTTTTCCCCTGCTTATCCACACCAGCGCTGGGCATTAACAGGCCATATCATTGGCGCACAGTGTCTTTTTTTTACGGTTTCCTCATCTCAGCTCTTCCTGTCTTTGCCTCCAGACTTGGGTGCCCTCCATCGTCCTCCATTTCCCAGCGTCCGGACACCAGCACAGCCTTTGAGCTACTTTCCGCTGGACTCCATCCAGATGACTTGACGAACTTCCGAGACGTGCAGGTCAGAGCAGATCTTCCTACAGCTCAGCCAGCGCTGACGCTTTTCCTGAAGCACTTCAGATTTTCTTCCTCCACCACAACACCAGTCCAACCATCCTTAACGATCTCCCGTCTACCACTATGTATTTTTTTCTCTGCAGTCACATCCATGCTGGAGATAATTGCCAGATAAGATAAAAATGTGGTAAATCCCTGTGGACGTACTCCCCCTGCATTCAATTTTGTCAATCTAAGATGTGATGTTGACAGATGGGGTTCATAATCAAACATTTTTCTTAGGAAGCATTTTCCAGCCTGACCTAAATTTGAGACAGCCCATCATTTCGTTGTCGGAATTCATGTTTTTTAGGATGAAGTATGTTTTTGAAAAATCAGGGATGCTACGTTTAAAACGTTGAGAAGCATTTTTTATTAATTTCTTACTGAGCAAAGGTGTCTGTTGCTCCTTACCATCATCTGCTATTCTTCTCCGTATAGGTACAATGCATTTTCTGACGATTTAATGTTGTAAATGTTATGATATCAACCCAACAAAGCCAATCATACTTAGTTGTTTCAATTATCTACTGCTCCTCCAGCTGTTACTAATACTTTTACCATGACTGACCCTGTTCCTCCTCATGAAATATCTACCTCTTCTACGACTACTACTACTACTACTACCTCTCAACGTGCAAATGATAATAATCCCCTTGTACATATTTAAATATGTCACAGTGTACAGTGCCAAAGTGAAGCCTACTGTTTTGACAGCATCGACTAATATTTCTGAAAAGGACAGGCTGTCATACTAAAAGGGCAGCCAATGTCACCTTGTGCTTGATCACCAGATGACATAAATTAATCAGCGATGTGAAATACTGTAATGAGGATTTTTTATTTATATTCTTTGACGTGAACCGAGTGGTTGTTACGTTGCGTCACGTGACCGATAATCCCGTGATAAAGAGGGTTTGTGGGGTCGACGGATCAAGACAATGATCATCAGATATGTCTTTCTCAGGCTAGATAAACAAACGGCAAACTGACTGTTGTCCGCGGTTTGGAGCGCAGCTGAAACAAACAAATGAGCTAGCGGGTTTGAGTGGGGAAGGTAGAGCGAGCACAGTGGGGCTACACTGACATTTTCCCCCACATGCAAAATCATGCAAAAGGTAAATACTGAGGCGGAGGGATACAAACACCATGGCAGAACATGGCCGTCACCTCCGTCATGTCCTTTCGCCTGAACCCGCCCACCGAGTGGTACTGCCCTCTGATTGGACAATTTAACCCGACCCGACTAAAATATCAGCATTTTATTGGCTCGCCAATACGTCTATCATATGCTACTGTCAATGACGTTTGTCGTACTGAGATACTGTATCGCCTGGGTGGACAGTGTAGTTACTTCTTCATTAAATGGAATAAAAATGCCGCGAATTGATGTAAACAAAGTCGTTCATAGTTTGTGATTCACAGATTCGTCTTCGGCTAGACGTGTCGGTTCCAAATCGGCTGGGAACAGCGTCCGTCTCTGCTTTGCCACAGCATTATTTCAGGGTAAGTGGAGTGATACATTTCCTTCCTGCGTCTTTTTTCCTCGCTCAGGAGCAGACCTACATACTTTAGAAATTAAGTCAAACGAAATCTAAACAACAACGCGAAGATAGTAACTGTCGCTACAAACGCGTATTCTACGGTTGACGACGCTGTGGGTTTAATTTAACGCTTATTACGTCCCCCAGCTCGCTGAGCCGAGTTCTAGAGCGAGTGTGGGGAGGCAATGGCTGTCGACCGGACTCGTTATTAAAAAAATAGCGAAATGGCCTTGATAGTGGAGTTTGTCCTCTGCTCCGTGACTTTAAACGCAGGATTTGGGTAAATCAAAGGAGGACATTCGGTTTGGATTTCTTGTCTGTCAGATTTAAGGTGGTACGATACCAGCCTGTCGTCTACAGGCCTACCCAGCCAGACAACCTCTCTCATAATATTTCAAATATTTACCTTCCTGCTCATTTACACCTCATTAAAATACCTTATGTCTCTCTCTGGGGGCCAAATTGACTCCTCGAGCATGGCCAAGTTGTCTAATGACATGTAGAGGTAACCCAAATAAAGAGGCATTGTCACCTGGTAGCTGTTATTTTGCCTCACCACAGAAGATACTCATGAAAATATGATTTTCTCTCTCCTGTTAATTTGGGTGTATGGAGACGCTCTGAGATGGCAAAATCTGGAAAACTGAATCATGAATGGTTGGTTCATCCTGACTAAAACGGCACGAGGATGAGAAGGAACTATCTGGCTGACATTGTCTGTCCTCATCTTAACCGTGCTGAAGTGCAACTGTTTTTAATGTTAATCTCAATAATGCCCCGCGGTCAAATCGGGGCAGTTGTTACGCCGTAATGGGGTTTGATCACTATGTGGCCTTTTACGCTGGAAATCAGCAGCCATGATTTTCTGCAGGCTCCCTAGGGGACACCTAAGCGTTGGGGGCTGAAAGTAGGCCAGTTTGACGGAATCATCCACCATTCTGAACTGTCCTTGATGATGGAGCCATACCATCATTAGTGGGTTATGCAGTCTCTGATGCTGAAAAACACTCGGCAGGCTCCCTAAATCCTATATTTACAGTGTGTGATTTCATCGACTGTTGTCCTCTTTGCAATGTTTTCCAAGTCCCAGAATGGCATCTATTTTTGTTTACTTTGTGAAGCTTTGAAAAACCAGTTTAGGTATTGACACACAAGCAGAATCAACATTGTCTGTTCCAGTGGCACAAAAATATTCTATCACCAACACAACAGTTTTATTAAAAATGCCTAAGATAACAACTATGTTGAAACTTGCAGTCCCTGTTGGGTTTGAATTGAGGCTGTGAGCGATTGCCAAAATGAAGTGAATTTCCCCAAGGTCCGCAGCATCAGTTGTTCTCAGACGTAATCTTCATATCTCGTAAGATTTTTTATTTTTTTCTCGCCATCAGCTTCAGTTTGCGTCTTTTCCTGTTCCGTGCCTAATAAAGACCGCCCAATTGACAAGATATCGCACAGCGCAGTGCATTAATTGTGGTTGAACCTGTGGAGCTCAGTAGCATCCTCGGGCAAATCTGTTTCGACTTAACTTCCCTGTTTTTGTGTAGACAGCGAACCACACGAGAACTTTGCGGAATGCTTTGACCATATGTCGAATGATGAATCAGAAAAACAATATTGCGTTTGCTACCGAAAGAAATTAATCTGCCACCACTTTAACTGTTTTCAACCTTCAATTTTCAAAAATATCCATGAATGCAACACACAGCCAGCCGACACTTGATTCAGCCTAAGTTAAGTGAAATACTATCATTTACATAACATCTTGTATGACTGCAAAGGTTTCCCACTGCGGCGCACAAAGACTTACAACCTCTCTATCTCCCTCCAATTTTCTTAAATTGAGAATGTAAAGTAAGACCTTTGGGCAAAGGACTATAGGTCCTCAGTGGGCTGATGTAAATTGTCTTAAGTGGCAATTTTACCGCAACAAATGAGGGATAATGATCCAGTGGTAGCAAGACTAAATGAAACATGAAAAAGATTGTGTATTAGCGTGTTGGTACTGTAATTGGCTCAATATTCTTGCTTAGAGATAATGTGTGGCAACGGCAGTCATCTTGTCAGTTATTGGTCTCCTCAGGAGTATTGTGCCACGGCGGGTGATTTGATAGAAGTCAGCCACAATAAGCAGCCAGACCGGCTTTGTTTCATATTTTGGATGATTCTGTAATCGTCTTTATGGTTTGCTTTAAGTTTGTTGTAATCCTGCTCGCAGTCTCAAAATGACATCAGCGCAACGCCGTCTGTTCGTCCACCGTCGTGGCGTAGATCCATCCGAGCCTACGCGCGCCAACGCCACCGTGGCTCGCATTTTAGCCCCCCGACTATTCATCTCGGAGCTGTAGCACATTTCATTGTCAAGTGCATAATCTGATAAAGGTCAGTGGCGCTAATTGCTCCTCTCTGAACAGGACAGATGCTTACCCCGAGCTTGATTGCGCTCTCCCTCGCATCATCAGAGTAATATTCATGCGCGGCAAAAGCATCATTTGCTCCCAGCCCCCCACCGCCGCCTTCGCCTCCTTTACCAAGGTGACCAAAAACGCACACGGGCGAGGTAATGAAGCAAACCCGCTTCGCTTCGCCCCCCCAAAAGCCATTCACGTGCCGCCATTACGGACGGGAGTTTAGAGTCGGCAGTTCCTGTCGGTCCTTGCGTGTCACAAACAGAGCTTGGTCTGGCTCTGGGAGGGATGGGGTTGGGGGTTTGCGGGGGGGTTGTTGTTTGAGCCAAGCAGCGACCCTCATTATGTAAGCATCCAATCAGTCTTCTGGCTGGCTCCTAATTGAGCCATCAGTGCCTTAAGGGGGAAGAGAAGGGATGAATGTGTCAATTACAGTAATGATGGGGCAGCCGCACAGAGGGCAGTCGCCGAGGTCGCGGGTCGAGTCCCGGCGGCGGAGCAGCACCATTCTGGTCCAGTCCAATGTTCCTCCGGTAATGGTAAACAGTCATGCTGGTCAGAAGGAGCCTGTTCCAATGATTTGGTGCCCCGTGTCGGACCATGTTTACACACATTGGCTGTAATTTAGTCCCAAGTCGGAAGCAGTGGCTGGGTGAACAAAAAAAAAGAAAAAGATCCCGTGTAAAGCGCAAGCAACATTAGGAATTTATAGAGTCAAGGAGGTTGTTAATGCTGAGAAGAAAATGGAATAATTTTCAAAGTGCTATTGCCGTGACTGGTGAACTTTGTTTTTTAACCCCCGCCCCCGCCTCCCCATGCCTGACGAGCGGTCGGCCAGTCCTGGAATACATCGTACCGAAACACGAAACTGGCAAATGACACGCAGCTTTTCAGAGTGGCAGTTTGTATGCCGGGTTTTTATTACAGCTTGTGATTAATTCTCAGTCTGGCCTCTGTCTGAAGTGTTGAAGTGCAGTTTGTGGAGGCCCCATGTGCGCCACACTGGCATTTCACTTTTTCCATCTGGCCGCATGACAATCCTGAAAGAGTCGTCGACCCAAAGTGTCGAGAACGGAAGGAAAACATCAAAGTCAGCGCGGCAAGCTGGGTTTTAAGTCGGATGTGAAGGTTTTGGCACCGGAAGGTAACGTAGCTGCTACATTGGGTGGAGGAGTTGGTGATGTTGTGCCCACGTTTGATTTGCCGCCTTAAATAAGACACTTTCCCAGCGTATGTGTAGTGTGTGATTTATTTTACCATTGGGACTGGCATGCGACGAGGATCAGTTTAACACCGTCTCATTTTCACTCCTCCAAGATCAGGACGCTCCTTGGAAACGGCTCGTATTCCGCCGCCCCTCTCAAAATAAGGACTGTGAATCTGTGACGATTACGCGATTGCCAGCGCAGTTTGCCGTTAAGCTCGGCAATTTTTAGAGGTGGGAATTTCCAGAGACCTTTTGATAGAAAATTTAGACGCCGATATGATATGCAAACGGTTTATTTTTAGCCGTGAGGTGTCGCTTCCAGCATTTGTTGGATGGCGCTAAGGGGCTTGATGATTCAGATGGGCCTGAGTGGTATTTGTGTAATCACACACAACACTTTGTCTCTCATTGCACAGCTCAGTCATTTACTCACCTTTTGTCTCCCAGACAGTCATTCACGGTTATTTGACATTTGTTTTTAGGAGCAGAAATAAAAACGGCTTGTTACGGAATGCTGGCAGGGAAAGCTGAGCCGACTCTTTCTGGCGACTTTTTCTTTTTGAATTCCTCCGCAATGGCACGTCTCAGGTTGAATGTAACATAGACTCTTGCATTTCGACAGGGCTACGTCAAAAGTGGTAATTAAAACTGACTTTGACGAGGCCCGTTGCAGTGTTGGGAACTTATATTTGACTGAGCTACTAGAGATGTCCGATAATATCGGCAAACCGATATTATCGGCAAACCGATATTAGCATAAAAATGTAATATCGGTATTGGATTTTTTGGCTTTAAAACCGATAAAATAGAAAAAAAATTAAAATAAAATAATGCTTGCGTTACACTGAAATAGTGCCTATGCGCTCCTGAAGCGTTTACCGGCGCACATATCGGTATCGACTGGTATCGGTATTGGAAAATTGAGAGTCGGACAATATCGGCAGATCGGATATCGGCAAAAAAGCCAATATCGGACATCCCTACTTACTTTACATTCTCAATTTAAGAAAATCGGAGGGAGATAGAAAGGTTGTAAGTAGAGATGTCCGATAATATCGGCCAACCGATGTTATCGACCCGATATTAGCATAAAAATGTAATATCGATATCGGATTTTTTTTTTGCTTTAAAACCGATAAAATAAAAACCGATAAAAGTACAATAATGCTTGCGTTACACCGAAATAGTCCCTATGCGCTCCTGAAGCGTTTACCGGCGCACATATCGGTATCGGCTGGTATCGGTATCGGTTAATAGAGAGTTGGACAATATCGGCATATCGGATATCGGCAAAAAAAGCCAATATTGGACATCCCTACTTACTTTACATTCTCAATTTAAGACAATTGGAGGGAGATAGAAAGGTTGTAAGTAGAGATGTCCGATAATATCAGCCCACCGATATTATCAACCCGATATTAGC
>OMPJ01029558.1:0-10235 GCA_900312935.1 Carapus acus
AGTGTATCTGCTTTTAAGCCAACATGGCAGACGCTAGTGCTGCATGTGTGTATGTGTGTGTGTGTGCTCCTGTGTGTGTGTGTGTGTGAGTGTGTGTGTGTGTGTGTGTGATAGGGCTTCACCTCATCATATGATCTCTTCCTGATGTTTCTATAATGTTTCAGTTGATTTGTTGATGTTGAGAACTGTTTGCATCGACATAACACTCCTCTCCTCTCCTCCTCCTTTCTCCTCTCCTCTTCTCTTCTCTTCTCTTCTCTTCTCTTCTCTTCTCTTCTCGTCACTCTCCATCCAGACGACTTGTTCAAAGTGCACAAACTGAAGCCAAACCTGAAGTGGCGGCAGGCGTTGGAGATGTATCTGAAGACCATGCCGCCTTACTACCTCCTGGTAACACCAGCCACCAGGCGTCCATGTTTCTCTCTTGCTGCTGTTGTGGTGGGAATAGTAACACGTCGGTTTGTTTGTTTGTTTGTTTTCCCGGCAGCCCCTGAAGAAGGCGCTGAGGATGATGGGAGCACCAAACCTGATCGCAGACACGATGGACTGTGGCCTGAGCTACAGCGTCATCTCCTACCTGAAGAAGCTCAGCCAGCAGGTACACAGACTCACACACACACACACACACACACACAAACTATGTTTCCTTAGGGCACCTGTGCCCTTAAGCAAGTGTGATGGCCTCCAACGCTTTTTGTCCCTCAGGCCAAGATGGAGTCTGACCGTCTGATCGTGGCCGTGGGCAAGAAGGTTCCTCAGGAGACGGGCATCAAGGTGAAGAACCACTCCAGCTCTCTGTCCCTCGCCCACCGCCGGGACTTCAAGCAGCTGCTGCAAGGCATCACGGGCGAGGGCCCGCTCCGCCTGGTGGACGTCAACTTCAAGGAGTTCGCCGGCTTCCAGATCGCCCTGCTCAACAAGGTGAGGCGGAGCGTGGGCTCCTCCTGCAGAGGGCCCGGAGCTCCTGACCTGACCTCAGCCCGTGCCCACAGGAGGTGAAGCCGCAGACGTACCGCAACGCGTACGACATTCCACGACGGAACCTGCTGGACCAGCTGACCAGGATGAGGTCCAACCTGCTGCGGAAGTCGCAGAAGCTGATCAGAGGTCAAGATGAAGGTAAGTTGTCCCACCTCACGTCCCCCAAACGCCTCTAATCAGTCGCTCCAGGGTGTCACAAGGTTTTAATAATATAATATAATATAATTCTATTTTGTTTTGTTTTGTTTTGTTTTGTTTTGTTTTGTTTTGTTTTGTTTTGTTTTGTTTTATTTTATTTTATTTTATTTTATTTTATTTTATTTTATTTTATTTTATTTTATTTTATTATTTTTTTATTTTATTTTATTTTATTTTATTTTATTTTATTTTAGTAATAAGAGTATGTCCACCAAAACTCAGTCAGTGGCACTGCCAAATACGTTCTGTGGGTACATGTTAAATAAAAACAGATGCTAAAAAAAGGGCATATTTGTAAATAATTGGACAAAACTGCAGCGCCACGAAGAATTTGCAATGAGTCGCTGAATTTTCGTCAACAGTTGCGATCGCAACATTGTGATTTCGCGGGGGGACCGTCTAACGGGCCTTTGGCTATGTTGGAGCATGCACACACACCTCTGCGCCGGTGCCAAACACGCTTGTTCCCCGTGTGTGACGAGCTTTGATGTGTCCCAGACTACCTGCACAGCATCCCGGCCGCCCAGATGGGAAACTACCAGGAGTACCTGAAGATGATGCCGTCGCCCCTGCGTGAGATCGACCCGGACCAGCCCAAACGCCTGCACACCTTCGGGAACCCCTTCAAGCAGGACAAGAAGGTGCCGGCACTCCCCGCACACACACACACACACTCGTCTGGCCCGGCTCGGGTGTGTTTGGGCCGCTATAACTCCTCCTGTGCTCTGCTTCTTCCAGGGGATGATGATCGACGAGGCGGACGAGTTTGTCGCCGGCCCCCAGAACAAAAAACGAGGGAACTCTGGCGACCCAAACTCGGGCGGGACCCTGAAGAGGAGGCGGAGCATGTCCCCGTTGCTGCGGCGACCGCAGACGCCCCCGGGCGGCACCAACCACGTGGTCGGGAAGAGTCCGGCCGGGGCGCAGGGGCAGCAGAACCTCCTGAAGCCCGCTGCGCCGCACAAAGGTGAGGGACTGGGGGCGGGGCCTGAGGGGGCTCCCCCGATTGGATGTGAGGGTAACAAGTCTGGCGGCGTCACCCAGGTGTGGACGGGAACAACCTGGTGGTCACGGAGAGCAACGGCGACGGCGTGCACGGGCCCGAGCCCGGCGAGATGTGGCCCGGCGAGGGCGAGACGCTGGGGCTGCCGGCCTCGCTGCCCCTGGTGGAGAAAACCTTCCCCGGAGCGCCGGACCAGGTGGACGACGGCGGCGTGACGGAGGAGAGGAGAGAGGAGGACGGGCTGGACGAGCGTCTGCTGGAGGACAAGCTCAACTGTGAAGGCTTGAGCCCTCCTTGCCTCCAGGGGGCGGCAGAGGGCAGCGAGGTCGACCCGGCAGAGATGGAGACCATCTTCATCACCCCGCTAGACGGCAGCCAGGCAGAGCTGCGCTCACGGGTCATCAAGGAGGTCCGCAAACCGGGACGAAGTGAGTCCGAGCCCGCGTTTGTGTGTGTGTGTGTGGGTCTAGTTTGTGTACCAATTACTGACGCTTACTCAAGTATTTTCTCTCTCGATTGCTCTCTCATTTCTCTTTCTCCCTCTTTCTCCCTGTCTGTTCCTCTCTCCCTCCCTCCCTCCCTCCATTTGTGTCTCTCTCTCTTTCTCTTTCTCTCTCTCTCTGCTTCTGTCAGACTTTGAGTCCATCATCAGGCTGCTGCAGCAGGTCAGAGGGCCCATGAACGTGCAGAGATACTTCATCCAACACGCCATCAGAGAGGCCATCAGGTCAGACACACACACACACATACACACACATCAGGTGTGTGTCTTATAGACTTTGACCACTTACATGTTGTGATTTGGCGCTATACAAATAAAATTTAATTGAATATGTGTGCATGTACCTGTGGTAGCATTAGCATTAGCATAAGTGAGGCCTTGCTTGTAAAGCCTGTGAGCTGTTCCCTGTCTGGAGTCTCTCTGATGGCCCCGTGTGCCTGCTCCCGACCCCCCAGGTTCAAGAAGCGGGTCCTGATCCAGCAGCTGGAGGCCGTCCTTTCTGAGCTGGAGGGCAGAGACGCCGCCGCCGCCACTGCTGCTGCTAACGTAGCCGCCGCCGCGGCTGCCGCCGTTGCCGCAGCCAGGCTCCCCAACGACCACGTCAGATAGTGTCCACGCTGTGACTTCCTGCTCCTCTGAGGGCCAGACGAGGAGGATCTGACCTCCACGGTGGGTCTGCAGACACACACACTCAGACACACACACACACCATGTGGGTGTGAGGAGGAGGAGGAGGAGGCAGGAAGTCAGGCGCAGACCCATCAGAACTGATCTATAGGAGGCCCCCAGAGGTCCCCGTCCACAAACACGCACGCACACACACACACACACACTCCCACACACTCCATTTGGTTGATCCACAATAAGCGGTTGGTGTAATGGCAGCGGAGGAGACGGTGGCGGCTCTTTCTTGACATAATGGACTTTTATCCAAAGCACTCTTTAACGACCTCACACACACACTCTCACACACTGTTGGCGGGGGATGGCGGAGTGTGTGCACTGGGGAATCGTGGGAGACATAAAGCAGCTGATATCTACATTTGATCTTGTCTACTTTTCATCTCTCCCAGGCTCAAACTGGCACTTTTTAAGTCTGTTTTCAGTCCTGGAAGAAATTCTTGGAAATACTTTTTGGCTGGAAGTCAGAGCAGCTAAACGGGCACACACACAGACGGAGGATCCGATCCACCTCTTCTCCCTCATCTTTTTTTATTTCTCGTCAGACGTCACGATCAGAAACGTGTCTGGCGTGGCGTCCTCTCGCTCCCTCCTCCTCCCCTCCTTCGCTCTTCTCTCCTCTGCTGTCACGCCGCGCGTCCTCGCTCCGTCACGGTCTGCGAGCAGCTGTCGCCGTCCGTGTTCCCGTCTCGTCTTTGACCTCGGCTGCACCACAATCACTCCATTGATTCCCTCCACGTCATTCCCAGGAATTCCTGCATCTGCTTCGCGCCGTTAAGTTGCCCGTCGCCGCCGCCGCCGCCATCTGCCTCCTGCTTCATTTTACACGGACTTAAGCCCTCCTGTTTATTTTCTTTGTTTTTATGACAGTTGTACACTACTTTTTAATGTTCATAAGGAATATAAATTATTTTTGTGAATTTGTTTCAGAGTATAAAAAGTATTTTGAAAGAAATGTTTAAAGCCCATTTTGTAAACTGTCAAAAGATATACAGAAAAAATGGAAAGTTTTATCAACCTACATTTTTTTTAATAAAACAAAAAATAGAACCAGTGAAGCAGGATGGTGTGTGTGCCGGCTTGTCCAGAAGCTCAAATGCTGAGTCAGCAGGGGTCAGCTGACTCACAGCCTCATCACCCGGCTGTAAGTTTCCTGAAGTTCCCTCCACCCCCTGTTCAGTTGATTTATCTGTACATTTCTGCTGTGCTCGGTTAATATTTTTTCCTCAACATGTATCGGGCCGTTTGGTCTCTAGCGCGACATCTGCTGGCGCCTTTACGTAACTGCAGGCTGCGCTTTGCAAAGTGACGCAGTGAGTCGAAGGCCACAGGGAGGAACACTCCACAAAATTAGGATCCAGTCAACACGCGGGTGTGTAAAATCATGATGGTTTTATTAAATTAGAAACGATCTGTTCAGTCATAACAAAACATTAAAATGAGGAAAACAAGCAACGGATGAATGTACCATGGACGCTCCTGTGCGTGTCCACACCTCCTCCTGAGGATTGTACTGACTTTCTGCGGCGCCGCTGCAGCTCTTTATTGCATAACGGGCGCAGAGGAGCCGTTGCGGGCGCAGGAAGTGTTGGAGGAAGCGCAGGGTCCCTGCCTCGCTCTGCAGGAGGCATTTCTGCTGACTCCACTAAACTAGGGGCATCTAATCAAACAAAGACTTTTTATTCCCCCTCAGAAAACAGAAGACAACGTCCCGATTTACACAGGCGGGAAGGGGAAGGATGAATGTGTGAGAATATTAAGACTCCAAAGCAATTTGACTGTATTTACAAACAAAGCCCAGGCTTGGCACAGTCCCTCCTCAAGCTGCTGCTAATTTACAGAGTGTGTGTGAGTGAACTGCTCGGTTGATGTCCAAACAGATTAAAGTGGTTTCTCGGCCTCGTCCCCTCTGTCTCAGTGTAGATGTTCCAGCTTGCGTAGCCTCAGCGGGTTGGCCAGGGCCGCCTGCTGCTGCTGTCGCGGCGACGTGGGCTCCTGCTCCGCCGAGCGGAACAGCACGCGGCCACGGTGGTTGAACAGGTAGAAGGAGGGGTGGTTCTTCAGCGTGTCAAAGGTTCTAGAAGAATACAGGGAAGCAATTACAAATTAGGCCGCACAGAAAAACAGTATGTGGGCATTATGAAACAGAGAGGGATGCGAAAGACAAGACAAAAGGGGGAGGGGGTGGGCTGTTTTGTTTTTTTTTTTAGTCGAGAGCTGAGGAACAAGACTGTCCTACAGCCAAACTAGCTGAGTATGTAAACAAACGCTCACGTACATCAGGAAGTAACTGAATTGAGGTGCTTGTGAACTATCTTGTTGTTCTTTTTTCTTTAGAGGAACAAGAAAAAGTGGAGGAAAACAAAGGTCCCTCTCACCCTCCTTTATTCTCTCACACACATACACACACGATCCTCTTACTTATTCTTCAACTCGGATGAGGCGTCCATGTCTTTAAACTCTCCGGCGATGTGGACGATGCCGTAGCAGGTCACCACGAAGGATAACAAGGTCTGTAGGACGATCTGAGTGGAAAAGACAAGAGACAAAGGCCGTCAAATCACGATTGACTTTAGTTTAGTTTCAAGGAAAAATGGGATGAACAATACAGTTATACTGACGTCGATAGGCAGCGTCTCATTTTCCTTCTCTGTCAGCCGCATATAGGAACGATCTAAACACAAACAACAAACAGTGTGAATTAAATTTAAACACTTGATCCTAGAAGTGGAACATATAGCACGAAAACAACAACTTTGGTTGGCTCCTGGGTGTAAACCGTAATGTTTTGTCAGGCTAACGCTAAAGGTAGCATCCCACTAGCGGCAGAGCCGACAGGCCGCGTCCGCCTCATTTTCTACCCCCAGACTCGGACGGTGAGGCCTCAGGGCCCAGAACCAAGGCGACAGGCGGCCCATGTCTGCTCCTTGCCGCGGACACTTACGTTGCGCGGCGGAGAAAGCTGCGTGGGCCAAAGCAAAGAGTCCGGCGGCCACCAGCGCCTTCCACAGAGAGGACGCCATCTTAGCTAGGGAGTCCTGACCACGGCCGTAAAGCAGTGTCGTGAAACGGGCGCAACGCCGCCATAAATACTACATAAACACTGCACTCATTTACATCGTTTTCACCGAAAATACACTCAGCTATACCCTGTTAGAAAGTATAGATAAATGTGTATATAAAGTAGAGCGTTTACGGCATAAATCAGAGTCTGATAAGATTAGCGAAGATTTTTTTCAGAGTGTTCAGTGTATTTCAAGGGTGAGGGCGTGAAACACAGTTTACATTACACGTTTGGATGATAGCTCTTTTTATTGATGGGACTCATTTTGACCACAACATCGATTCAAGTTAAAATAATTCTAAACGCTCAGCTAAACTGAGAGGTTTTATTTAGAAGTGTTAGCGTCATATCCGGCTCTGCCACTCTCACTTCCTGTTAGCGTTTCAGAGCTGTGTGTGACCACATTTAGCCACAGAATTATTATACCACATTGTTGAGCCATTAATTCTCACAGTGAACGACTGAAATGGCGGAGGCCACGCAGAGAAAACTGCAGGCGGAGCTGGAGAAATACACGCAGATGCAGAAAGGTGAGCGGTGCGCCGGCCGGTTAGCAGCCCTGGACGTGGGGCTAAAGGCGGTTTTGCTACACGTGTAAACTGTGTCAAATTATGTGATCGATCCGGATTTAGACTGCGGCAAAGCTCTGATGGCCGTGTTTCCTTGCAGATGTGAGTAAAAGCATGGGACTGCGGCAGAAGCTGGAGACGCAGCTGACAGAGAACAACATCGTCAAGGAGGTAAAATTCAACAAAATAGCAAATGTCAGAGTCGAGACGTATTGGTTTGATGATTTATGTGCTTAAACCAAGGATAGTTCACTGTCACTCACAGCCTGCCACATCGCTGTACACCTCAAATGTACCTCATCCACCACAGCCCCACCCAGTGTGTGACGATGGTGCCTATCAGGAATCGGGATTCAGGAGTCTTATTGTCATTACAGCAATTGAAATGTGCAATGAAACCAAGGTGTTGGATTCTGGTGCAAAAGGAATTGAATGAGGGGGAAAAATAGAAAAAGATTGATATACAGAATAAATATATATACAGACAATACATATAGATATTGACACCCTCTCATATGAAAAGCGTATGAGTTCAGAGAGGTCAGGCCCTGACACTCTGTTAAAGTGTCTCCCATTTTGTGTTTCCTCTAGGAGCTGGATCTTCTGGACACCTCCAACACGGTCTACAAGCTGATCGGTCCAGTCCTGGTGAAGCAGGACCTGGATGAGGCCAAGGCCACCGTGGGCAAGCGGCTGGAGTACATCAATGGAGAGATGTGAGTTTTTCTGAGGACACCCAAACAAAAAACACAAACACACGTGGTATTGGTTTTGCACTGACCAATGTCTCCTGTCCACCTGCAGCCAGAGGTACGAGACGCTCCTCAAAGACATGGAGAAGAAGTCTGAGCAGCAGAGAGAAGTGCTGGCCAGCCTGCAGCAGGAGTTCCAGAGAGCGCAGGGCCTCTCTGCTGCCAAAGCCTGAACACACACACGCGCACGCACACACACACAATGCACTGTTGACCCATCGACACATCTGAGCAGAATCTCCTGGTTTGTAGTCTTTGTTAACATGGCCTGTAAGTAATAAATGTGTTTTTGAAGTAAGTGTGTGTGTTTTAACGGTCTGCTAACGGTCCCATCAGGACAGAGTCATCACATTAGTGCTGCCATTGACCTGTGGGTTGAACAGTAATTCACATAAATTACAGTTGGCCTTATTTTGTATAAACAAATAAACTTTTTTAATCAGAGGATGGAGATGGGAAAGTTGTGAAAGAAGGAAAACACACAGGCGGAGCTCACAGACGGTGAATAAACACTGAAGGGGGCGCGGAGTAGCTTCATATGACCCCCACAGGCCACCATACAGCAACAGCCCAGACTCGTGAAAGAAGTTTGTCATTCCCTCACACCCCTACAGGGTGGACAGAGTTTAGGAAAACAAATAAGGTGTAGTCTGGTATGCCCAGTAAACACTGGCATGCGTCAAGACGATACACACACAGGCGGTGCCGTAAATGCGGCGACACCCGGACAGCTGTGCGGCACACGGCCCCCCATCCCGGACACGTGTGTGTGTGTGTCCACACGGCCTGGAGGTGCGGACACCTGGGGGTGCAAAGCGGCTCGTGTCGTGGAGGGTGAGGGAGTGTGTGTGTGTGAAGTGGGGTCTCAGCGCCGATGTGGACGGTAGAAGGACGGGGAGGACACGTGACCACATCAACTGATCGCTTCCCAGCGGCCATACGGAGCAGAGTGTGTAGTGTATCGGGCCAAACGGCGTGTGTGTGTGTCTGCACGCGTGTGTGTGAAATAAACACCTCGCCGGCCAAACGCTGACCGCTGAGCGGTTCCCAGGCTCGGGGTGCCAAACCAGCGGGGCCACCGGGAGGTGAAGGTCGTCCCGGTCCGGTCCGGGCTCACTTGGACCGTGAAAAACCATCCGGACCCACATTCTCATCTCCAGCCTCCCAGCGGCTCGGACCCTGAAGGCGCCAGAAGCTCCGCGCAGCGGGACCAGCGCCTCCTTTCATGGATCCTTCGCAATGTTCCATCCCGCTGAGTGTGTGTAAGCACACACACACACAAATTATGCCAAAGCAATTAGAGCCCCATTGTGCTTTAATCGCACCGTAAAGAGAGGTAAACACTACAAGACCACTGGAAGACGCACAGACACACAAACCATCGCTCCAGCAGCAATTCTATGCAGCGAATATAGAATCAGTCTACATAAAATGGCTATGTTGAGCAACCAACTGTTGAATATTTCAACGATTATTGTTTATCTTACAAGACGGACGTTCCCACAATAATTTATCTACTTCTTGTGAGTCAAATTTTCAATTTCCGTCGAACTATCCTTACACAATGTGAATTGTAATGACAATAAAGATTCCTGAAGTCGCCAAAATAGAGTTGCTGTGACGTCGCTGCCCGTCCGCTTTTATTTTTGTGAGAAATAAAACAGCTTGTTGCGCTGCAGTACCACACGATGAGTTATTGGTGAACAATCTAAATTAAGTGTGTGTGTGTTAGCATGATAAGGGGCGGCTGCATGTGTGTTTTCGAACGAGCGTTTGAGCTCAGCGCCGCCGTCCGACCCCCCGCAGAGCTGCTCGGCATCAGCATGACAAAGCCTCGATCTGCTGAGACGAGCTGCGAACTGCGCGGTGGATCTTCTGCTTTCTTCCATCAGAGCGCCAGGAAATGGCCCCATAAGCACCCAAACAAACACTTATCGTGACGAGTTTAAATGTAAAAAGACGAAGAGAGACAAGCGCGTTTGAATGAAGCATCGGCAGCAGTAGAACTTTTATTGGGAGTGTGACACCTGGGGCGAGAAGGTCTGTGAGAGGGCACAGGAGGGCTGGAAGAGAAGAAAAAAAAAATCCATGCTCAGGCAGCCTGGCTGAAAAAAAAAAAAACTACATTTGATTGAGCAGAACGCATCAGACAAGAGGAAAATCTCGGAAATTAATTATGAACAATTCACCGCAAAATCAGGCAAAATCAATATAAATGTGTACTGGATTTTGTTTTCCTTACCCAGGCCAGGACTGGTCCGGAGGAGCAGGGGCGTGTGTGTCTGTGTGTACTTATGTGTGTGTGATGGTTCTATATGATTCTGGGCTATACAGTAGATTACATATGTACACGGTGGTGGTGATGGAGGGATGAGAAGAAGAAGATGGTGGACCTCCTCCCTCTATCACAAGGGCCAGGGTCTCCACACCGGCTCGCTGACGTCGACGGCACCGGTCCGGAGGAGCATCGGCCCGGTACCGTGCG
>OMPJ01029559.1:0-12725 GCA_900312935.1 Carapus acus
GGGTGTGATGACTGGAGGATCCAAGGAGCTCAACTGTGTCTGGAAAATGGTGAAGTACCTTATTTCAGAGATGTCCGATAATATCGGCCCAACAATATTATCGGCCCGATATTAGCATTAAAATGTAATATCGGTATCGGATTTTTTTGCTTTAAAACCGATAAAATAAAAACCGATAAAAATACAACAATGCTTGCGTTATACTGAAATAGTGCCTATGCACTCCTGAAGCGTTTACCGGCGCACATATCGGTATCGGCTGTTATCGGTATCGGTAAACTAAGAGTTGGACAATATCGGCATATCGGATATCGGCAAAAAAGCCAATATCGGACATCCCTACTATAATTGTATGGCTTAAGGTGTTTTGTTAGGGAGAAATGATCATTCTTGCAACTCCGCCCTGTCCTCTCCACACTTCCAGGCAGCCAGTGGGACCCTCAGATGTCTACCGATGTTTCCGTCAGTGAGGACCAGACTTTGCTCATCACTGTGGCTTTTCGGGCAGCCAGATATTCGGAGAGATACAAAGTCTCCATCCAAAGTGATCATTTTCATTTCTCAGAGAATGTCTCAAAGGTAACCACTTAAAGGTAAAGGGTTCATATCAAGTGCAAAACAAGTCTGAACTGACTGATTTGTCACCGATCTGACAGGACACCAGGACATCACTGCTTGTCAGCTTCAAGGTTGATATTTCTCTGCTGTCTCAGTGTGAAATTGTGCTCATGGTGAGTATTTCTTAAAGAAACTCCATGTTCAGGAAATACCCCATCTACCACAACTGCTACAACTAGGGATGTCCGACATTGGCTTTTTTGCCGATATCTGATATGCCGATATTGTCCAACTCTCAATTTACCGATACCCATAACAGCCGATACCGATATGTGCGCCAGTAAACGCTTCAGGAGCACATAGGCACTATTTCAGAGTAACGCAAGCATTATTGTATTTTTATCGGTTTTTATGTTATTGGTTTAAAAGCAAAAAAATCCGATACCGATATTACATTTTTATGCTAATATCGGGTTGATAATATCGGTGGGCCGATATTATCGGACATCTCTAGCTACAACAACCATTAACAAATACTAGTACAGTACTTCTACTGTTCCTCTTCCTCTTAATAACAATACCAATATTGTGATTACATTACATGTCACCACAAATTCCTTATCATCATTCCAAAGATTCAACCATTTTTTGTGGGATGCGATACTCAGTGTTCACGCCGGAGAAGTGTTATTCATTACTGCCGCTGTGAGTACTACATTGTTGCATTCTTGGAAATTGTGCGATTTACCCGAGTTTTAATTACCAGTATGCTATTTTGCATAGATTATACAAGGCCGCCTTTGCGTAGCGTCTTCATAAAGGCAGCTGTGGGCCTGTTTGTGCTTTGTGCTGCTTGCTTGCTGTGGAACGCATATTACAAAGGTTTGTTTTTCTGTAAATTCATTACGTTGCACCAAAGGCACAGCCTGTGTTTTAATAAAGAGGTGATATTTCCCCCCTTCAGGATCTCTCGACAAAGCCTCAGCTGCGGCTCAAAAAGAACCACAAGGCGTACAATTGCAGCAGAGAAAAAGAGTCCTTATCATCTATTCCCTCGACCACCCGCTGTACAAAAACATCATTCTAAAGCTTTGCGCCTTCCTGGCCGCCAAGTGTGGCACCGAGGTGGTGCTGGACCTGTTCGATTCAGCCGAGCTGGGAGCGCTGGGTAGCGTTCAGTGGTTAGAGAGGCACATCGCAGCGAGCCGGCACTCCTCGGACAAGATATTAATCCTGTGCTCACAAGGGGTGCAAGCCAAGTGGAGAGCCATGTGTGGGGCCAAGCAGGTTTCTTTGAGACAAGACGCCCTCTCAAGCGTGGGTGATATGCTCACCCCAGCCCTCAGCCTCATTGTCCCCCATTTCATAAAATCCACCTCCTTCCAAAGATACATCGTGGCTTACTTTGATGAGGTTTCCTCAGAAGAGAACGTTCCCTCACCGTTCCGTATAACCGTACGCTACAGGCTGATGACGCAGTTTGAGGAGCTTTTCTTCAGGATCCTGGACGTGGAGAAACATGAGCCAGGCAGAGTCAATCACATTCAAGGACTCACAAAGGATGAGTACCACCGCTGCCCTTCAGGTGCAGCTCTCCGAGACGCCATAGACATTTTCTGCGCCTACCAGCTCGAACATCCGCGGTGGTATGAAGACGAATTACTCCGATCCAAGGAGTTGGAGGTTGGAGGGTCCACAGACAAGATTTACCGCTATTCGCCAACAGTGACAAACGTCATGAGTTGCGTATCTGACAGTGTCGACGTTAGATTCGAAAGCAACAATGAACATGATGGGCATCACCAGACGTATTCTTCAGTTGAGCTCAACCTACTTAGAACCTGCTGAGGATGCCTGAGAGGAGGCTAATGTCAAAATGTCTTTAAGAAACTTTTGGTCCTTATACCTGTATGCAAGTATATGAGTACATAATGGCAAGAATTAAAAAACCATGTGCATAACTATCACCAGAAACGCCCCCGGTGGTTTTTCTTTGACATAAGCATTTGTTATCTATTCTTTTGGATCCTCATGTCGTGCATTTTCTCAATTTCACTCCTCTGCTTCTTTGCTCTGATGGCACCGACTTGATAATGGAATCTGTCTTTGAGGACTCTGTAGAGTACCATAGTTTAGCCTGAGATCTGAGTTGGTGCTCGGGAGCTGTGTAAACACAGCGTCTGTGTCAAAGTTCAACCCTGTGGTCAAAGTTTGTAGTTTTTAGTTGCGCTGAAAAGGTAAGTAGGAGTGTGTGTCTGCAGAGACCTTTTTATTATATCGGTGATTGATAGTAGATGCGATGCCTGCTGTGTTTGTGTGTGTGTGTATGAATGTGCGTGTGCGCGCGTGTGTGTGTTTGTGTTTGTGTCTGCTGGATGCCATTGTTACATTTGTGTCTTTCCAACATTTCTTCAAACGTGATAATTTAAAAATCTGCCCTGAACAATTCTGCAACCTTTTCGAGTCAAGTAGTACGGAAGTGAATCATAAATACAGTATATCCGCGGCAGAGAGCAGAGCATGCAAAGTCGGAGGATTGTTTCAGTTTTTAGAAAAAGGCCATCTGATTTTGTTTAACTTTGATGATGTAAAATATGTGCTATGGACTTAAACGGATTACTGTACTTTTCTCTGGTTATTTCAACAAATCAGTAACTACGCCTGCTGTGCGTTGCATCCATAGGAAAAGCAGATGTATAAAATTATGTAGTCAGAAAACACTTACTTCTGTGTTTCATGGGCTTCACAGCTCTTATCTGGTTCAGAGAGTGGCCCCAAGCAGGCACGGGAGGGAATTTGTTTCAGCTAAGTGGAGCAGAGAAAATTCACACAAAGGCTGAATTGGACCTGAGCCTTTTAGCGACAAATATTCATTCCACAGCCTGTGATGCGACTGCAGAACCATGCGACTTCTTCAACTTTTCCGCTACAATGCTGAGGTCACAGTTTACTAATGTTGACATGATTTGCTACAGAAATGAATATCAAAATATGCAGAAATTAGACAGAAGTGGAAAAAGAGCATTGGAACAGAAGAAAAGCTGACACTGTCACTTTGAGGCTTTACCAGGCTGCCGCTGGAATAGACAAAACACTGCAGAACATGACATGTTGTCAGATTGATTTTTTCTTTTTTTTTTCCTTTTTTTGTGGTCTACAAAGGATCTTAACAGCCCATTCTCTTTTGTGTGGATTACAGATTTTTGCTGGAAAGATTTAATCTGCTGAAAATGCTACAAAGAGTTTCTGTCCATGGTCGCCTGAGATGTGGAATTTCAACATTTGCCCAAAAATTGTGTAAAAATGGTAGACATGTATTTGCTTGTTTGTCAGTTGGTCAGTTGCATTGTTTGGTATTCCTAATAGACAGAGCAGAGGAGTACTGACAGTCCACGACCTCCTCTTGCAGACAGACTCTTCAGAGTTCATCCGTCCGTGTCAGAGGCTTTGGCAGAAAACAGGCCCGTGGTTGCGCTGGAGAGCACTATCATCACTCACGGCATGCCTTACCCTCACAACTTGAGGTATTACCAACGGCCTTATTTCACAGTGGATGCACACTGTGGCACAGCCGCTCAGTCCTTGCTAATGAACCCAATTCCTGCATGATATCAGTACTGCAAAAGAGGTGGAGGCCATCGTGCGAGCTGAGGGAGCCACTCCAGCAACTGTTGGAGTGATTGAGGGCAAAGTCCACATTGGCCTTTCTTGTGATGAGCTACAGCATCTGGCCTGCTGCAAGAACGCACTGAAACTGTCCAGACGAGACCTGCCCTATGCCACCAGCAAAGTGAGATATTTGTGTCCAACTTTGTAAGATAAGTGTGTCCAACTCGCGCAAGCCACACATGCATATAAAAGGTAGGAAGGTAAGTAGATAGGTAGGTAGGTAGGAAGGTAGGTAGGTAGGTAGGTAGGTACTTTTCTGATCCAATGATCTATGATATTTGAAGCCCCAGCAATTCAAAGAACGGTCCAGAAACGAAAGTTGGAGAGAACTGAACAGGAATAAAGAACATTGGGGATATCTGAAGGTTATGATATAAAACTGTGTGATTGAGAGAGTTTTCGATACCAGGCCCGTGCTAGTTACCAGTGTGTGAATGTATTTGTGTTTCTTCATTAGGGTCTCACCGGGGGAACCACCGTGTCGGGTACCATGATTGCAGCCCACCAGGCTGGCATCCCTGTTTTTGTCACGGGGGGCATTGGAGGAGTGCACAGAGATGGAGAGAACAGTAAGATTCTGTGGGTTCTTTCTTAAACAGAGATTTATCAGCTTGTCTTGGTTGGCACCTAAGTCGGGACCAACCTGGGTGCAGAACGAGTCGTCCCTCTCTGGAAAGTGGTCTAACGTAAAGACCAAAACCTGCTATGGTGCAAAACCTTCAAATTTGTCCAACATTCACACGAAGGTTTTTTGTTTTTATGTCTTTTTTTTTTCTGAGGTCTAGATATCAGTGCAGACCTGACAGAGCTTGGCAGGACCCCCATTGCTGTTATCTCTGCAGGAGTTAAGTCCATCCTGGACATTGGCCGAACCTTGGAGTTCCTTGTAAGAATGATTACCAGTGCATTCTCCATACTGCACACAAACATACTGCATACTTGATGCGGTATACAAAATGCTAATTCTTACATGCAGTATGTGTTGTTGTAGTTTCTGGAGCAGTACATGACAGTGCATTCTGTACATGACATACAGATATCAATATACTCAAAAACATGTTTTTGTTAATTAAAGTTGTGACTACACTTCCAATGACAGTAGCTGTTACAATTACAATCCACCACGTATGTTTCAGGAGACTCAGGGTGTTTGTGTGGCCACGTATGGAAAGTCGAAGAATTTTCCTGCCTTCTTCACAACAGAGAGTGGATTCCCTTCCCCATACCAAGTTTCCTGCCCTGAGGAGGCAGCACAACTCATTGGTACGTCAACAGCATTCGATACTCCAACACGTGGCATCACATTGTCTAGTCCAGTATTCCTCTAGCTCTGTTGGTGAAAGGCAACACCATCCAGGATATTTGGTAGCAAAGCAATTTGGATAACATAGAGACAAAAAAGTATTAATGTTGTTACCTGGTGCAAAATGGGAGAATCGCTATGTTAAGCATTTGATTTTTGATTTCGAATTGATCTTTCTCAAAGAAGACCCCAGATTCCCCAAAAATCGTAAATATGGTAAATGTTGTGACTCAGATTTCTGATTCATTCAGGGAGCGCCCTGTCACTCGGTCTTCAAAGTGGTGTACTAATTGCGGTCCCCATCCCGGAGGTGCTTGCAGCAACAGGGCAGCAGATAGAACAAGCAATGCAGGCAGCAGTTGCGGAGGCCAGGTACTGTTAGTCCCCATGGGATTGGTTTGGGCCCCAGAATCAAGCTGCCATGTTGTTTCTCATTCACATTTTCTGACTCTGAGATGTCTAAATACAACAACATACAGTATACTGGGTGGTAATTTCTCTCTTATCTATCGCTCAGCGTTAAAGGTGTCAAAGGGAGGGATGTGACACCATTTATTCTTCAAAAGGTCAATGAACTGACAAGAGGAAAGTCCCTGCAGGCCAGTATCCTTTTCAGATCTCAGTTTTGCAGACATCACATGCAGAAACTTGTGAACCTCTAAAACCTCAAAAACACAACAAGCACAAGGATTACAAGGCAACAGGCAATTCATGTTTGCTCCACGAAATTCTGAAGGCAACAGACAACTAGATGTCTATTTGACGCCAGTGCTCATGTCCTTAACATGATGTTTTCAAAGATATAGCACTCATCCATAACAACGCTAAAGTTGGGAGTCAGATAGCTTGTGAGTTGTCGAAGCAGCGGAATAAAAAGAATAAACTACACAGCGCTCCGAGTGTGAGAGGGCAAATGTCAGACTCTACGTCAGATGTTGTGAGTATTATCATGATAATCTTACTTTGGCTCAGGGCAGATTTTGATATCATATGGTGTCCATGATCCTCCTCCGCTAGGTCGTCATAGGAGGAATTAATGTGGATTTTATTGCCAAAGGGAAGACAGAGAAACTACTTGTAAGTTTGAAATGCACTTCATGTTTTTACTCCCAATTATTAATATTTGAATGACTTGCGAGGACTTTCTCAGTTTGGACAAACCAACCCAGGGAGCGTCTGTCAGTCGTTTGGTGGTGTGGGCCGAAACATTGCTGGTATTTTCCCCTCGCGTAGACGTCAGCGTCTATTTGATTTTCCAATAGTTTCGATGTGATTACGATCTCTTGTTCATGTTGTCTCCCAAGACTCTCTTAGTCGTTTGGGCCGGCGGCCCTTGTTTATCTCAGCCATGGGCACTGATTCACACAGTGATGCTGTGCTGACCTTCTGTAAACACATGGTATGTGGACATCGATTGACAACGGCGTCACCAAGGCTGAAGGTGTAAATATTCAACCGGATTTTTCTCTTCTCGATGTAAGAATACCTCCTGTGTGGCCCGGCTTGAGGGGCAAAGGACAGCTACGTACTGCGCTGTTATAACTGAAAGTGGGGAGCTGAGCCTTGGACTGGGAGACATGGACATTCACCAGCAAATAACAGAGCACTATGTAAGTCACAGGTGTCCATTTCCATCGCCAAAGTGATAATATCAGCCCTGTCTTATACCATCTTCATCTATCTACACTCCACCTCAGGTGTCCCAGTTTGAAAAACAGCTCTCGTTAGCCCCTCTTGTGTGCCTGGATGGAAACCTCCCAGTTTCCACCATAGATTACGTGTGTTCCATTGCCAAGAAAACCAACATTAATGGTAGGATCTGGCCACAGTAAAGAAAATGCTCCCTAAAGGACTGCCCCTGGCCAGTTTTGAAGCAAATACCATCAATCTTTGTTTCAGTTTGGTATGAGCCAACAGATTCAGACAAAGCTTGCAAACCCTTCCTGTCAGACGCTTGGAAGTTTCTGTCTTACTCCTCTCCAAACATAGCAGAACTGTGTACCATGAATGCAACTCTTGGTATCCCAATCCCTGAAGGTAGACCCTGCAAAACACACGTTTTAGTTTACTCTTGACTCTCTTCCTCACTCCTCAGTATTGACTGTCAGGCTTGCCAAGAGGGACTTGCCTAGATTGTGTGAACGGTAAAAATGTGTCTGCAAAATGTGGATGTGGTTTTGTCTCAAGGTTTGGCAGCGCTACCTTGTTCCCTTGATGAGGTGTTAAATGCTGCCATGGTCCTCTCACGCCCCCTCCTGGAGCATCTCCATTGTCTTGTGGTAACTCTTGGGGCTAACGGGGTGTTGGTGTGTGGGGAGCACTATGCGGGCTCAGTGAATCTGCAGCCAAGAAAACAGAGGAAGGTGAGTACTCGTCACCAGGGCGATAGCAACAACGACAGCAGGAGTAGTACAGCTGATCTCTCCTCTGTTTTCAGAGTCGTCGGCTCTGCGCCCTTCACTATCCGGCTCTCGCTGTGACTACAGAGGAGACGGTCAATGTCTCGGGAGCAGGAGACAGGTGCTTAGATTGATGATATGATAAAATTCCCTTGTCACACTTGTATGCATAAAGCATGAGGCACTCATCCGTGGTCTGCTGACAGTCTTGCGGGTGGCCTGATCGCCGGGATTCTCCAAGGCCGGGACACGGATAGCTGCGTTCGGATGGGGCTCCTAGCAGCCAGGCTGTCCCTGGCCTCTCTGCACCCCGTGGACCCGGCTCTCTCCTTGGACTTGGTAGATCCTGCAAGAGTCCTCACTCCACAGTGGCAGAGGCCCCGTTTCATGTGGATGGACTGAAAAATAGGGAAATATATTTCCAGGACTTTGAATGTTGGAATTCTTTCACATAATAGCTTGCTTGTTTTGAAGCCATCTGTATGTAACACTCACTGATGGAATCAAGAAATTTAGGAATATACTGTATGTATTAATATTTACATCTCTTCTTGATTAAAGTAATGACATGTACATTGTCAATAACTCTAAAATTAAATACTTTGTAAAAAGTAAAAAGTAAAAAGTTGTAATGTAAGCATGAACTAGATGAATACATTAACAGAATCAAATTTGTATTTGCAGCACTTGTGGGAAAGTGAGTATTCGTTCTTATTTTTCGATAATCAGCAACACTTAAGAAATAACAACAATCATAAAAACAACAACCTCATCAATTTGTACAATATACAGTGTATCTAACGTGAAAATTGTTTCTAAAACTGGGGATGTCCGATATTGGCTTTTTTGACGATATCCAATATGCCGATATTGTCCAACTCTCAATTTACCGATACCGATACCAGCCGATACCGATATACGCGCCGGTAAACGCTTCAGGAGCGCAAAGGCACTATTTCTGTGTAACGCAAGCATTATTTTATTTCTATCGGTTTTCATATTATCGGTTTTAAGGCAAAAAAAAATCCGATACCGGTATCACATTTTTAGGCTGATATCGGTGGGCCGATATTATCGGACATCTCTATCTAAAACACTAAAATATTCAGGGTACTTTTGGATTAAATCTTTTATTTATTTATTTTTCCCAAAGCAGTAAAAGCAGTTTTGCCTGAACGGATGTTGATATTTGTACTGCAGTCACAACAGTTTAATTCCTTCATGTAATACTTTGTCATTTTCATCAAGAATGTGCGACAAAGCACATATAAGTATACTTTTAAAGACGTTAATGTCATCACTATGCACTGTAACGCCAGACGGGCTGTAAATCTCGCAATCGATCTGAAAGCTTAAAAACTACACTATCCAGAATGCATCAGTGCTTTGCGCAGACTCAGCGACACTGAATACTTGCCCAGTTCCCTCCTCCCTACTTCAAATGCTAGCTAAGATGGTGGCTTGAGCGTAAACTGTCTCCACAATACCAAGAACAGAAAGGGGCAAAACATCTTTGTAGCCTTTTAATTGCAACACAACATTACACTCGCGGTTACCTTACGATTCCCTTAAAAGAGATTTTGACATTTTACATCCAGTGGCTCGCAGTCCCCGCCCAATTTGGTGTGACTCTGTTGGAGTGGAATCCTAAGCTAAATACGGACAGGGTAAGTAAGGCTAACGGCAGCCGGGGTGCTAAGTGCCCGGCTAACCTACCCACGTCCCGCGGTAAATAAAGGACAGACACCCCCGATAAGATGCCGCAGACTGACTAAAACGGAATAAACTCGCAGTGTTCGCCATTGTCAACATCGTCCCGGTGCTTAGAGAGGAATGTCAGTGCTTCCCATGGATCCCCGGTAAGTAGTGCGTTAGCCTGAGTAGGCCCCGCCAAACTCCCTACTCGCTAGCGAGTAGCATCAGCGAAGCTGTCAGGCAACATGCCTGAGAAAAGTACCACGGTCTGTTCCTTCCATCACCGCCGACATTATCACCGATTTACTGCTCATCAATCGGTTTGAGTTACCCGATCCGCGTAACGCACTGCTGTTGTAGTGAAAATGGAGAAATAGCGCCGGCTCCATCTAGCACCGACTAGCCGCTGCTAGCTTAGTCTTGGCTTAGTCAACATCTGTCATAATGGAGACAGAACTCAAGTTTGTAAGAGGGCTCCGGCGGCTTCTCAAAAACGCCCGCCGGCGTTTGCAAGCGGTCCCCAGCACGACAGCATCTCCGCAGCGGGGGCTTGTAACCATGTAGAGCCGCTTGACCCTGCTTGCGTTGCTCCTCTCTCTGATGTATGTTTTGGATCAGCCGTTTTGGTTTCGAACTCTGGGCTGCTCGATGTTGAAGTGTCCATCAGCAACATATTGAATCCTTGTAAAGGGTCTCCAAGCGCCCTGTTTGATGAGGAACAGGAACAATTTAGCCCCAGGATGAGTTTATTAGAAATTGTTTATTGTTATTTTTCCTTGCCTTATCCCAAGTTTTCCCCCTGACTGTTGCGTTAACATGTGTGTGTTGTGAATGTATAGATGGGAGGCCTATATGTCATCATTTCTGTCATTGTTTACTTTTCTTGCAGTCTCACCTGGAAGTACTGTCCCAATCAGCAATGTTTACTAACTCTGGTGACCTTGACTTAAGTGTTAAAAAATGTGTTATCATACCCTGCCAAACTGCATGTACTCAAAGTGAATTTCCGAACCCTGCGGTGTTCATCGAGTCTCCATCTGTTCTCTTAGCAGCCCTGTTCTCAGTGACCAGCGTCAGCCCCGATCCTTGTAGGATGTCCCACAGCCCCGAGATGAAGGACGACCCCATGGAATGCCCCCTGTGCATGGAGCCTTTGGAGATTGATGATGTCAACTTCTTCCCTTGCACTTGTGGTTACCAGATATGCCGCTTCTGCTGGCACCGCATCCGCACAGACGAGAACGGGCTCTGCCCCGCCTGCAGAAAGGTAAGGCGGAAAAGTAACACGGCACTGAATCGGTGGGATCAGAGGGCCAGTTATCTTTTCCAAATATGAATCAATGCGTTCATTGTTCAGAATGCACGCTAAGGAGCCAGTGGAAGACCTAGTGTCAGTCCATAATGTCAGCTTTTAAAATGCTTAACTCAGACTTATATTTGTCGGGTCAACATAGCCTCTGATCTACACCTTTTCTCTATCGATTTGGTGGCCATGAAGCTACCAAGTTGCCGTGTGAAAATGTGCATAGTAGGAAGAAAGCTGCCTCAATGTTGCATGTTGTGAATTTTTTTACCGTGAAGCTCCCTCCCTAAATGTTTGAGTCGATTCATCTGGGTTTGCAGCCTAAGCAGTGTTTTATTTGTGCAGCCCTACCCAGAGGACCCTGCTGTGTACAAGCCCTTGTCACAGGAAGAGATCCAGAGGATAAAGAATGAAAAGAAGCAGAAACAGAACGAGAAGAAGCAGAAGGTGACAGAAAACCGCAAGCATCTGGCAAGTGTCAGGGTGGTCCAGAGAAACCTGGTGTTTGTGGTCGGACTCTCGCAACGACTTGCTGACCCTGAGGTGTGTATGCCTTCATCACTGACAAAGGGAGGGAACCCTGCTCCTTCTGTCACATAGGCATCACAGGGAAAATCAAGATCAAGCCAACGTCCCGTTTGTCTTGATGATGTTTGTGTGTGTGTGTCTGTCCCTGTGTGTTTTTTTGTGTTTGTCTGGCTTCTGGTCTTGGTCCTCCAGCGTTTGATCCTGTTGGAAATTTTTTACCAAAGTAAACACAGTGGCTTAATTCAGATTTCCTGTACTGTTCACAGGTCCTAAAAAGGCCAGAGTATTTTGGCAGGTTTGGGAAAATCCATAAAGTGGTCATCAACAATAGCACATCGTATGCAGGCTCACAGGTGAGACGCCATGAAACCAGCGTCTGTCTTTGCTGTGTGTTGTTTGATCATTTGTATTTTTTTCAAGTAAGACCATGTTACTTGCATTGTGTGCTCAAGGCACACAATGCATTTCGTTAAAAATTGAGCTGGGCAGAATTTACCGCTTATATCTTTGTCAAATTTCATCACATACATTTTTCTCTTTTATATGTTCAAGAGACGTATCATATTTTTGTCGTTACTTCCCCAGGAAAAAAGCAATTAATTGACCTGATAATGTTTATTCCAATAATCACTATGGACTTGTGTGTGAACTGCTCTTTTCCATTTGCTCTCTGGTTCCATAGGGCCCCAGCGCTAGTGCCTATGTCACTTACATCCGCTCTGAGGATGCTTTAAGAGCAATCCAGTGTGTGAACAATGTGGTTGTTGATGGTAGAACACTCAAGGTGAGCTTTGAATCATGATATGAGGTCACTGACATGGCATATAGTTGTAACTTATTACACGGCTTGTGTGAATGCTCGGTTCTGATTGGCCGTGATTGGTCACGTGAGCGGTCATTATTTTCGTAGAATGACCGCTCGACTATCAATAACGGACCGCTGCGAAATCGAAGACTCAGAGTTGAACTTCCTGCATTCATATCAATCCGCGCCAAAGCGTTTAGTTCCACTCCGGATTGTTTACGTACTGTTGCCCGCGTCACGCTTCGTCACGGAACAAACACGAGCAATTTAAAAATTGTTTTCAGCATATTTGGGAAGTATGAAACTTTCGATGCGTGGGTAAGTATGATACGTGTACTTCAAGCTGCGGCGACAAACACACGTCGGAAGAAGTGACAGAAGCGCGAATGTAAAAGCAGACTACCTGTAGCCGTTACGGCACTATTTTCTTGCGGAGACGAAAGTATCGTAGCCTACACTTTTGCA
>OMPJ01029567.1:0-12204 GCA_900312935.1 Carapus acus
GTGAACCAAACAGCCATGGGGGTAATGAGGACTGTGTGGAATTGAGGACAAATGGTAGGAGACATTTACCGTTTGACGCAAAGAAAACAAAGAGTTCAAACTTCCTCATAAACACAACAGAAGCTCCAAACTGTTTGTGGCCCAACATTTGTTGTCTTTCCACAGGCAAATTCAATGATCTTTGGTGTGAGAGAGCGCTGTACTACATCTGTGTCAAGTCCGCTTAGTGATGCCACACCTTCATCACGTCTGCTACCATCTGGCCAAAGCACATCAACAACAGGCCTCCATGTTGTCCTCACCTGGAAGTGTGACGAGCTGTGTGACATCACTTCCTGTTTCAGACTCAGACTGAGGCCTCATGGAGCTGCTAACATTTTGGGCTCTGGACTGGTGTGTTACAATGAAATAAAATACTCTGCAATCTGAATTTGATTTCACGCATCTCTTTCAAGAATACTTTGTTTTGTATCTTATTTTTGGATGGCTTCAAAAAATTACAGGTAAACATTCTATTATCAATAGTGGGGGTGGCAACCTCAAACACCATTTGGAGAAAATCAACAGGAGCAATAAAACCCTCTGACATTTTAACCGCAGAAAACACAGCATATAATCTGTATACACTCATAGACTGGCTTCATGAGAACAAAATCTCATTTCTGCATATTAAAAAAAAAACATTTGGAACATAAAAAAATGTGTATTTTTGAAGGTCACTTTCAAATAAAATACTCTGTGTGTATATTTATGAAATAAAAAGCCAGACTGAAATGATCCACCTGTAAATATCATCAAATTACACTCAAACTCACATTGCCTCCGTCTTCCTCTGGTGTGCTTCCTCCTCTGGAATCTTTAACTTTCACTTTCACCTTCACCTAGATTCCTCCTCCACCTGTGTGTGTGCGCGGCTGGAGAGCTGCAGGTCACACGGCGCCATCGAGTGGTAAAATTACCTCTTGGACTGGGGAGAGCGGCACCAAAAACAATTCTAAGGTAGGAGGAGGCTCATCATAAATCTGCACACATACACAACAGCTCGAGGACAGTGTAAGGTAGCAAGCGTTCTATTGTAGTAGCACAGTAAATGCAAAAAACCCCAAAACAAAACAAAAAAGCAATGTTTGGTTCCATACTAAAGAAAGCCAAAAAAAAGAAAAAAGAAAAAGGAAAAAAAAGAAAAAGAAAAGGGTATTTATTCATCGTTGCTTGGTATTTGCTTAGCTGAGACACTGAACAAGAGCCGCACTGCAGCAAAAAGAAAACAAAGTCTGTACTACTGACAGAATCTACACACATCATATTTCAGGAATCAGGAATCAGGACTCTTTTATTGTCATTACAGCAAAAATTGAGTAATGAAACTGAGGTGCTCCATTTCAGTGTAAGAAGTTATGAAAGAAGACAAGAGAAGACATTTAAGGTGACATTTGCAGGATGCGTTAGAACAAGAAATCACACTCAAATCTTACTGTGTCAGTCGTCCTCTGCTGCCCCCTCTTTGTAACTTCCCCTTCCCTCCTCTCCTGCTCTCCTCCCAACGCGAAGCCGGAGGAGGGAGGTGATGGGGCATCTCAAGGTGATCTTCAAGCAACAATGACCGACGAAAAGGACATTTTCCCGCTTATTACACCGCTTAAAACGTAAATGAATAAGACAGTTGTCAGAAACAGTTCATAACAGGGCTGCTTTCATTTCTCTGCAGTAGTGTAGGCTACTTTCGTCTGCGCAAGAAAATACTGCCGTAACGGCTACAGGTACTCCGGTTGATATGAGTGCAGCAGGTTCCACTCTCAGACTTTGATTTCACAGCAGCCCGTTATGAACAGTATCAAAGCTGAATAGACGCTGACATGCGCTCATGTACTCTACTCGACGAGATTTGATGTGCAAGTTTGGAACTCTGACAGCTCTGTCCGGCGGGGTAGCCACATTGGCATTGCATTACGTCGGCAGTAGCGCACGCGCATTTCCCGCTACACCGAGCGCGCGAGCGCCTCATCGTTAAACAACAAGAGAGGAAATGGAAAAAAAAACAGACTGACTAGTTTTTAACCTGGGTGGGGCCAAGATGGCAATTTACTTTTCAAGACAGAAGAAAGGACAGGGGTCTACAAGCCTAGACCCAGGATCTTTGCTGAAAATAATGTTAGTCTCAAATTTTAATTGATTTCAATTATAACAAAAACATCGGTAATACAGAGATTTTTAAAACGTTATGGTGTTTCCAAGATATTTCATGCACCATCACCAATGGAGAACTCCACCCGAAGAAAATACTCGTGTGAATATATGTTTGTAATTATTTTTATTTCAACTTCACTGTTTGTGACTTTTGTTGTGTTATGGCTATATGTTATGTAAGCTTCTGACTTAATGAAGAAACACTGACGAATTGACAGTTGTTTTAAAAAATAAAAATCTCACTCTTTAGAAGATGGTCGCCCACCTGCCGCCTGGTCCGCTGAGGTTTCTTCCCAAGAGGGAAATTTGACTTTGACTTCTCGTGAATGGACGGTAGATGTCGCCATTTACTTTAAAGTAGCAAGGGCAAGCAACGTGGGTGCTAGCCCCTTTGATGCACAGACTTCACAGTGTTGCAAGACTTTCGGTTGTCGGTCCGATCTATCATTTTCTAAACGCCGTGTGTTTTACCGGGGCGTTCCTTCACGTAAAACCCCGCACATACTGCGGCGTTGAACGCGGTGCAAGCCTCAGAAATGGATACGGCCCTGAGCAGCTGTGGGCAGGGTCCCCGAGTTTAGTGTGGCAGATCAGAATCGCCTCTTTACTCATTGTCCTTCGTGGAAGTTTGAGGTTAACTCAAACCCAGTCTGAACTAGTATATCTGATCAATTCATCACCTCTGACCACAGCTTAAAGCGTGGGGACCCTGAATGAGAAGCTTGCCTACTGCTCAGCGCCATGGAGGCTCGCAGGCTGCGGTCCTATCATCTCCGGCCGAAACAGGGCCCGACTCCGGCCAGATCAAATAAGATCACTGTGTAGGTTTTTAAAAGACACACAACTCTCTCTCACACACACTCATTCACACACTCACGCCACATTCCCTCACACAGACATTCTCTCTCACAACCTCGCAACACACGGTCCACTCACACTATCCGGAAATTCCGGTTTGCGTCTAGTTTATAGGGGACGTAAAAGTGTGTCGCCTCCTAGAGGTCGCCGAAGGAAGTGACATAATTAAAACCAGCAACACCCTGTAACATGAAAAGGTGAATGCAGTTGAATACGACATAAACAAATATCTATCTATCTATCTATCTATCTATCTATCTATCTATCTATCTATCTATCTATCTATCTATCTATCTATCTATCTATCCGTCGTCTGTCGACAGACGACGGATAGACAGCAACAGACAGATCTGTCTGTTGCTGAGGATGACAAAAGATCTTTTACTCAGCCCTGCACAGTGAGTCTTTTTTGATGTGTGACTGCACTCACTACATACATTCCCATCTGCCTTCAAGTAAAACAGTGTTTCCGACTTTGATACAGTGATGGGGCACATAGCTTGCAGTTACAATCACGCTCTGTTGGGTAAAGCTGCATTTGTGTCGCTGCTAATTAGCTAATCTTGGATGCGGCGTCTTTGAGACGGCAGCTGGGGGGTTGGGAGGGCACAGATTGGTCGTCTGGGAGGTCATCCTCAGTGTCGTAATGGGATTTCAACGCAGACAATCACTGTTGACCGGTGCAATGGGCAACGTTTGAGTGTGCAGCTACGTGATGGACTTGGAGGCTGAGACAGCAATATTGCATTTCCAAAAATGGAAAATTAACTGATGTCTGGTGAAATATGTGTGACAGAAAGGGTGGACCTTGATCAACCAGTTATGGAGACAGTAAACACCAAAAAAGTGAGTTCTTTCACGTTGTTTTTCCAGGCAGTTACATAACATCGCTATCAATGAAAGACCCTCTACACAGAATAGAATACGTCAAGGATCTATCTTTATCTTGTATCGTACATTGTATGCAGAGAGTATATGTAGGAAATGGACGTTTTCAGTCCAGTCTCAGATTGTCCTTTGTGAATTCAGAGCATCTTTTTATCACTGTTTATTCCACAGGGTTAATAAGATGTCAGACTTAGCTCGACCCAAGCAGCAATGCATCACATTTACAAATTAAATACAAACCTTGCACACACACAACAAAAAATGCAAGAACATCAGGGTCCAGTCAGCATTGTATGTGCACTGATTTAGCAAACGCTTGAGCTCTCACTGACCAGGAAAACGTAGGTACGGGTAATCCCACTTGGATAATCATCATCAATATCTGGATATCAGTGGATGAGGTTAGACAGGTAAGATTGAGATGACCATTTTGGACAAAGGATAGTGAAGATGGAGCTGGTAGGAAAGGAGTCAGAGCCCAGGTGAGAGATGAGGGAGGTCAGGATGTCAGTTGAGGATGTGAAGGATGGTCGTGAGTGGAGACGGATGATCCGCTGCTGCGACCGATGAGGGGAGCAGCCCAACGATGAAGAAGATTATTTGGGGATCAGTGGGCTGTCGGGGATCTAGTCAGTTAGTTTCATGCACTGTATATTCAGCGTTTTGTAGATTTCCCTAGAATGGAAATGAAGTCTTTCGAAAAGGGAAAGTGAATTAATATTTTTGATTTTTGTATCTTTCTCCATCTTCCATCACAAAGGTTCTCCTCTTTGATTTTGAGATTTAGACCCCAGGGGATAATACCCCTTCTGCATTAAGTCAAGCCACTCTTTGCGTATTCTCCGAGCTGAATAATGACACGCAGTAGCAGGCATTTTAAATTATTTGCAACTTGTTTTTATGGTAGATTTGTGTTAGTGATTCATCCCTTTTTCTTTCCTTGTGTTTTACAGAAATCGGGGTCTCCGCATCAAAGGAACAGTAGGTTTGGTGCACAATCAAACAATTCGGTGAAAGAATACTAACTGATAGGACATTTAGAAAAATACAACAGCAAGATGAGCTCCTTTTTTTCCCCTTGGAGATAACCGCTTGTCATAAAGCTTAGTCCCATTGTTCCACAGCAGACCACAGCAGTGATGAGGTCTTTCAGCTCAGGAAGCTGAATGGTTCCTCGATGGAGATGCCAAGTCACCAGCACTTGCACCGGGAGTTGTTGCTCAGCCACAAGCGGTGAGTGGAAAGAAGGTTCCTCAGTGCTGAGAGCTGGAGGGGATGGTCATGAGACTGGTAACTGTGAGTTGGAATGATGCGCTGCGCTGGCAGAGGTCTGCTGCTGGAGGAGAAACCAGAGCTGAAGCGAGTCCTGGAGCAGCGTCGGCTTGACCGGAATAAGGGGGAGGATCTGGCACGAAGGAGGCCCTCAGATTTGGAGATGGAGCTTCGCAAAAGGCTACAGAGGCTGGAACAGGTTAGAAGGAGAAACCTACAAATGAGACATTTTCAAAAGAAATACAGATCAAAATTTCCATACTGGGGTTCACCTGAACATGTAAATTCCACATAAAGCGCCTTGAGATAACTTCTGTTTGGATTTGGCACCATACAAATGAAATTGACTTGACTTGACTTGACATACAGGGTTTGACCATTGTAACTATTTTAAAACCACATTTCAGCTGAGGCATTGTTTTGGGGGAAGTTTGGAGTTGATGAAATTCCCAAACACAGTTTGCTTTCAGTGTTCTTAAATATGACAAGTAGGTACAGAATGACTGAGGCTGAAAATTTGATTCTCTTCCCAGTATGAGCAAGAGGAGATCCGGAAAAGGGAGCATCAGCAAGAGATTCCAGAGTTTATCCGGGTGAAGCACAACCTGAAGCAAACACAGATCTTACAGCAGTAAGGGCCCCAAATTCCCATCAAACCCTGGCAGCTGCAGGGACTAGAGGGAGATGTTGGTATGAAACATTCTAAACTCTGTAAGCTGTGGAAGTGCTGGCCAAGTGATTTGGAAAATCCAGAATGATCAAATATTGATACTTTGTTTTTCTTAGCCCATTAGAGAGGTACGTGAATGACGACTTAGTTGTCACACTATACGGGGTAAGATGTTACTCTGAATTTTGCAACAAATAAAACAAGAATAAAACAATTGTTATGGTTCTGATTTTACTTGATAATGAACACCGAAGTTGGGCATTGAAAATAGTTATGATTGCATGAGGAAAAAGTCAGTGAATATGGCCATTGAACACATTTTTACTTTAAGTATGCAAATGCACTGGACTGAAGTCCAGAGGAACGGCTGTTATCTTCAGCTCTCAGCCTCGAATATCGGTTTGCTTTCCTTGAAATAAAAGATGAGAGAAAAATATTGTTTCATGATGAAACTCTAAGAAGTCAGTTTTTCTTTATTCATGTTTTCATTCATTTTGAGAAAATTCTCAATATTTTAAGAATTTTAATGGGGGTCAAAAATGACCCCACTGGTGTAAGAGTGGAGGTATTGGTAGGTGGTGCATCCAAGTCCTTTGCAGTACTCCTGATTCATTTATTAGCTAGAGTCACCTTTTTGGTCATTTTTATCTGAAATAGGGTTAGTTTGGAATACAGTCGACCCTCGTTTCTCTGGACAAATACAGACTGGACCTAGTCCGGACAATGAAAAGGTCCGGACATTGAAAAGTGACTACCGGACATTGAAAATTGAGTACTGTACAGTAAACAGCCTATATTGCGCCTATACGCGCAAGCGTGGCTGCCTCGCTGGTGGCGTCGTCTGCCGCGAGAGCCACCTATCGGTCAAAGTTGTCATTCTTCGGACTGGAGCGGCTGGAGCGGACATTTAGTCCGGAAGGCGGACGTTGTCCGGACAATTGAAAGTCCGGACATGTGAAGTCCGCACAATCGAGGGTCGACTGTATATGAAGTTGTAATTTTTTACTTTGGGTTGTTCAAAATGGTTACATGATACTCACCTAACCTCAGCAGGTGCTGCTCTCTTCTCAGACAGGACATGACCCCTGACATGGCAAAGGAAAAAAAGCAGTATTTCACTTTTTAGCTTGTCCCGTCTGGTGGGCAAGATCATCTCAATGTGACAAGTTACCCGTGTGCCAACAAGCCTTGCTCTCCTCTCCTTTGACCTCTACTCGCTCAAGCTTAACTCCCTCTAGCTCTTCACGGGCTGTCTCATACTCCTCTCATACTCTCAGACGTGTTGGCCACGGTCCAATTAGGGAGATGTTAGTGTGAGTTCTCACTGTGCAGGTCAACGTGAGGAACAGGCCAGGCTGGTGCTGATGTCCTCCAGCCGTCACAGTGGACAGTTTGGGAAGTGAAATGAGGATCCAGAGTTGGTGGTGTGACAGATGCACAATATTCTGAGAGGTTTGGATGATTCTTTTTTTACATTTTCCATGAGAACACACACACTCATAGGTCTCAAAGCTGTCAAATTCTAGCCAGTTGTGGGCACTAAGACACGGCATGTTCACTATTTTTCCAGCTCAGAAAGGCTCACTGGAGGACATCAGAATAGCCTATTTGTGCTAGGTCCAGTTGCCACGGTGACGTGAGGTTAGAACAAAATCCCCTCCCCTTCCCCCTCACTCTACTTCCCAGCAGACACTCAGACATCCAGAGTCGCCTCGTTCAGACGTCCATCTTTGAAAGGACTTGATGACATAATGACAGTCATCTCAACTCTTCTCAGATCTGATGAAAAACTGCAGGTCCAGGCACACGCAGGATCTCATAAAGTTGCGGTTAAATCAAAAATATATATTCAAACTGATCATATGCAGGGTCAGAGGAGGAGCGGGTCCACACTGAGCAGCAGCAAATTATGTTTATATAAAATTCCACAGCTCTCCCCCGGAGGCCGACGTCGTTTCCGACCTCTGCTGTCAGACTTCTGACATCTTTGCTCTGCATTTCAAAGCAATACCACCGCACAATATTCCAGCAGCCCCTCATTTCCAGGCCCTCGGCGAATTAATGAGCTTTAACTGCACCAAACACAGCTCAAATTCTGCCTGTAATTAGGAGACAAGACACGTCTGCATGCACACCAGTCAAATGTCAGTGTGTGTGTGTGTGTGTGTGTGTGTTGACAGTGCTGCAGCAGAGGCAGAGAAAAGTGATGATGTAAGTGTGAAGAGTTTCGGAGAGAAAACTCTAGACCTGCTTTGAATGTGTTGGCCTGGGGTGGACTGGAGGATGTGTGCTCCAACCACAGGGTGTGTGTGTGTGTGTGTGCGCGTGTGCGTGTGTGTCATCCTGAACGCTGTACTGTTTCCGAAGTGCCACTTAATATGCTGCATTGACTGTCCAATCAGCACACAGCTGTAACCATGGAAATCACTCAAGAGTCGCAGAACCCCAGCCTCTCATCATAAATATTCATCTGCAGCAAATTGGAATCGAGTTGGAGTGAGGGGTTAAACTTTCCCTTTTTTTCAGTAGGAATTCTATCTATCTATCTATCTATCTATCTATCTATCTATCTATCTATCTATCTATCTATCTATCTATCTATCTATCTGTGTCGGAGTGTAAATGAGGGTGAGAGAGAAAAAGGCAGAAAAACAAAACAAATAGCAGTGGTCTGGTGGTGGTCACTGTTATTAAGACAAATCATTTCCATTTATTTCATCAAAGCTATCTCAGTCACAGGCTGCACACACACACTTGTATGCAGATGTGTTCACACATACAGTAACACAGACGTTTCCATGTCCTCACAGCTCCTCTCTGTCTCTCTCTGTCTCTCTCTGTCTCTGTCGGTGTGACATGGTGTTGACAGGTTGTAGATTGGCTCAGTGATATCTGGCTCTCATTTACAAGACATGTCCTTTCCTCCCGACCTCACACACACACACACACACACACCTGTCCACACTCTGTGTCATTACGGGGTGCATTACAGGTCAGTGTGATGGCTCCGACGTCTTCAGGCTCCCACAGTGAAATAACGCAGGAGGAGGTTTCAAAACTTTTCTGCACTGTGTGTGTATGTTGTGTGTGTTCATACTGTTTATCACCATCGGCGTGCAGAGAGCATTGCAACCACCACGATGATGGTGTGAACAACATGCTGGAGAAGAAGAGGAGGAGAGGGAAGGAGGAGAAAAGGAGAAGAAAATACATGGAAAACTAGACAGACTCCTACAGGGAGCAGTAAGTTTGGAGCCAGCCAGGGAAACACACACACACACACACACACACAAACATACCAACTGTATGTCAACACACTCTTTCCATTTTAGCCAGCAGCCCAATCCAGCCCAGCACACACACGCACACACACACACATACACACACAGTGGCAGTGGATCAGTGGTACTGTTGTCATGGTGATGTGTGGCTGATGGTGTGAGGTCAGATTTAGAAACCGAAAACAAATCAGACCAAAGTTCCTGCGAGACAGACAGACACATACACACACACACACACACACACACACACACACACACACACACACGCTCACACATAATGCCCACTGTCTGAAGTGTTGCTGTTTGCAAGGACAGTAGCCATGCTACGCTCTGATTGGTCCATTAATGAGTCCTTCACATTAGCTCTTACCATACAAGCATGCTACACAGTTAGCCTGAGCCGCTCTCGTCTCCCCTTCACCCAGACAAAGGGCGCTCGGTACGTCACTGAGGGTTCTCCTCCTGATTAGCAGCTTTGTGGAAAAAGGTCCCGTTCTTTAATTCTCTGTGTGTGTGTGTGTGTGTGTGTGTGTGTGTGTGTGTGTGTGCAGTGGACTCACATTTACCGGCTTGTCTGACAACGCCCAGGACAATTTGTTCGCAAGACTTCACCACATGTATCTACTTCCTTTGCCGGAGGCTGACTAAAGGTACACCGATGCCACAACATTTGACTGAATGAAAATAAAATACTCTTCAATTTGAATTAGATTTCACTTCTATTTTCATTGAGCAGTTTTTTTTTGTTTGTTTTTTTGTAGCGTCTACCAGGCCTGGCAAACCCGCGGCTCTCGAGCCGCATGCGGCTCTTTTACGTTAATATCAACATTTGTGTTTGTGTTTTTTTTGTGCATGTTCGCTTCGCCTGAGTTCAATATGGTATTTTCGTCAAACGCGCATGCGCATGAGCCGAAATTCCGTGAAGCATTAGGGGCAAAGCCATTCCTGTAAACAATTTTTGTCAATTTCGCTCTCAAAATGGCAGAGAAAAAATGCACAGCTAGACGAAAATAAGTAGATGAACACAGAACGTTTTTAACAGAGTGGGAAAGTTTATATTTTTTTGTTGAACGTAATGGCAAGCCACTCTGCCTGATATGTCAGACGTCATCAGCGCATTTAAAAGCTTCAAATCTTGAGCGCCATTTCAGCTCACTCCATGCTAACATCGATGAGGAATTTCCAAAAGGGACTGAAGCACTTGTTGGACACTTCGAAAAGTCAGGCAGAAAAGCAGGTGGAGTTTTTCCAAACAATTACGAAGCACTCAGAGACTGTCACGCTTGCATCGTATCAACTGGCTTGGAACATTGCACAGGCTAAAAAGCCATACAATGATTTTGTTTGTGGACTTTGTTGAACTAAGAGTTTGTGTGTGAGAGACAGTGCACACAATGTTCATTGTTGAAAATGGCTGGCTTGTGGTCTCAGTACTGTAGGAGTCAATTTCTGTCATTATCATGTTGGTGTGTGACATAATAATGTCACACAATGAATTTGGCTGAGCAGAGGTGTGTGTGTAAGACGAAGGGATGGGGTGATGTTCATGTGTGCCCATGTGTATGATGTGGGTCTTTGTGGTAACACACAAAAAATGTGGCTATTAGTCTCTGACTGATCGGCCACCCCTACTCTACACTATATTTTTGAGAAGCTTATATTTTTGGGGCTTCTCTCTTCACTCTCTCTGTCTATCTATCTGTCTTGCTCTCTCTCTTTCTCTTCCTATAGGGTTTTTTTTTCCGTGTGTGTGTGTGGATGAATGACTCGATTTGCCTCCTTTGATTCAGTTGTTTGTGTGCGATCGAAGGGGAGGCACGAACCTGGAACAGCTTGTCCCATGTGACGGGTCAGGGTGGCATGATGGGGACAATTGGACCATAATGAGGACAAGTCATAGATTTTCCCCTAACGGATGCAGAGCGGACACAGAGTTTGCGTCCCTCCCAAAACACTGAGCACTATTTGAACTGACCAGAAGCAATAGTGTGTATGTGTGTGTGTGTGTGTGTGTGTGTGTGTGAGGATGTGGGGGAGTGGACAGAGGGAGTGAGGACATTGTTCAAAACTCTGATAGGAGGAGAAATTGTGTTGCCATTTCAGCAAAACAGTGTGTTTGTGTGTGCAACTGTCAAGCACACACTATGTGTCCACATTGAGTGTGGTGTGTGTGACTGCAGTGCATGCGTGCGTGCGTGTGTCTGTCTGTCTCCAGCGCTGTGACTCCTTCAGGGAGGAGTCACAGCTGTGATCAGACGGAGCTCTGCCCCCCCGGCCTGGCTCCTCTCCCTCCCCTTGCAGAGGATCAACAGGTTTAAATACTGTGCTGCACCGATAGCTGGGCTGAGCTGAGTGTGTTTGTGTGTGTGTGTGTCTGTGTGTGTGTGAACGCGACTTTGTGGACTTTGATGCAGAGCCTCGGATCGATCCAAGCGGCAGAACCATGATCTTTCGGGCAGTGGTGCAGCAAGCCAGGAGGCACCCCGGGGTGAGAGATCCGCTTGTAGCGCCTCAGTGTGCACGGCAGTGCGGACACCGCGTCTAAACAACAACAATCAGGAGCCGCTCGAGGTCGTCCTTTTGCTACCCTCGGGCTGGGAAACAGGATGTCGATGTGTCTGGTTGTTTGTGTCAGTGGGCGCTCTGTTTTGAGAAGAGAGATTTAAACCTTTCAGTCGCTTTTGAATTCAGATTTTAGAAAATTAGCCATTTGTTGTTGTTGTTGTTGTTGTTGCATGTTGCTCGCCATGCTGTGGAGCCACTGACTGAATGTGTCGGTGTGAGTATTTGCCATGCTTAGTCAGTATTTACTCACACAACGAGTACTTCTCAGTGACAGTGAGTGTTTTCAACAGTAACGTGTGTGACTTTCTCTGATTTCCCCTGATTTGATGTCAAACCAGGTTACTAGTTCAGCACTTTTAACTCCTTCCTACAGGAGAGAGTTTTCACCCCCTGAAAACTCTTCCCAAGTGTTTGGAGGTGCGGAGCTCAGTGAGTGATTCAGCCTGCAGGCGACACACTCATCTGCACGTCCTCAACCAGCTG